>PVKS010005135.1:0-87410 GCA_004027875.1 Aplodontia rufa | reverse complement strand
TCTCCACAGCCCCTCCAGCATCTATTGTTGTTTATTTTCTTCATCTTTGCCATTCTGACTGGTGTAAGGTGATATCTTAATGTGGTTTTCATTTGCATTTCTCTGATTACTAATGATTTAGAGCACTTTCTCATATATACATTAAGCAGGTGAATTTTATGGTATACAAATTATATTTCAAAAAAGCTGTTTAAAAATGTCATCCAGAACTTGATAAAATTTTCTTAAAAACAACGTTCTCTCTCTTAAGAGAGAGAACGTTTATGCAAATCATCACCATAATATAATTATAGAATATTTTCATCTCCCCCAAAATAAATCCTGTTCTTATTAGAAGTCATTCTGTATTCCCCTCCCCAAACCCTTGGTGACTACTAATTCACTGATTCGCTGGTTTTCTCCGTGGGTATGCCTATTCAGAACATTTCCTATGCAGTACTTCATTTTGTTCATCTGTTCTTAACTATACATTTGGATGTTTGAGTTCTTTCTGTTTTGGAGAAGGGCTATTATGAATAATGCCTCTATGTACATTCATGTATTTTTTTATATGGACAAGTATTCAGTTCGTTTGGCTAGGAAAGGAATTGCTGAATCATATGGTAGCTCTATGTTTAACGTTTTGAGAAACTGCTGGACTCTTTTCCTAAGTGTCTACACCATTTTACATTCCCACTAGCAATGTATGAAGGTTCCAGTTTCTCTGAATTCTTTCCACACCTGTTTCTTTGACTAGAGTCATTTTGATAGGTATAAGTAGTATCATAATGTGGTTTTGGTTTGCACTTCTCTGATAACTAATGATATTGAACATTTTTTGTTTCATAGTCTTGATATGAGTTCCTTGTTAGATAAATTATTTGTAAGTATCTTCCAATAGGGGGTTGTCTTTTTACTTTCTTGATAGTGTCCTTTAAAGCATAGAGGTTTGTAACTTCAATGAAATCCAATTTATCTGTCTTCTCTTGTTACTTGTCCTCTTTGGTATCATACCTAAGACTGTTGTTTAAGCCAAGCTTGCCCAAATTTGCTCCTGTTTTCTTTTAAGAGTTTTATATTTTGGGGCTGGAGCTGTGGCTCAGCAGTTGCCTGGCATGTGCTGTGACATGGGTCCACACCCCAGGACCATGTGCACAACCACGTGTGGAAGCAACAGAAGCCACTTACAAAACCAAATAAAATTGATTCTCTCTCTCTCTCACTGTCCCTCTGTCTTAATTTTTTTATATAAAAATAAAAAGTTTTATATTTTTAGCTCTCAGGTTCAGACCATGATTTAGTTTGAGTTAGCATTTGCCTGTGGTGGGATATGGGTGTCTCATTTCATCTTCTTGCATGAACATTTGTTTCAGCACTGTTTATTGAAAAGACTGTTCTCCCCACACTGCCTGAGGTGACAGATAATTTCTCCTATGGAATATGAGGCATTCTATTTCTTTTTCCCTTTTAGAAAGATGTTTCTGAAACATAAATCCATCCCCAGTATAAGTTCATATTGTCTAGTTATAAATTTAATAACCTTTCTTCCTCTTGAAAATAACATATTTTCTGCCTCAGAAAACTTTATTTTAGATCTAGGTTTGATCAAATATGTAGGAGAACTAGAGCAGTAAGACACCTTTACTTTGAAGAACAGAAGAATGTGTGAATTTTTTTCTAAGGAACTCATTCAATTTGTCCCAAGTTTAATAAAAATCTTTATGCAATTTTTAATAATTCACCTGTTTCTGAATGTGGAAAAAAGCTACATCATGGGTCCTCTTTTCCCCTTTATGAACAGAAGACTTATCAAGTGTGATCAGAACTCTGTGACCAATCAAAGATCAACTTCAGAGGGCTCTGGTTGAAGCATCCAGGTAGCTTGTCAGAGAACAGGGAGAGTTGGGCAAGTAAGAGCATCAACAAAGGGAATTCCTTGTCCTCATCTTTGATGTCAGTCCAAATCCAGGTTGAAATTGGGTCAGGTGAAGGAGACCAGAACAAGGGTGAAGAGGAACAGTATGGTTCCAGATATTTTCATTGGCTGGCTTTCTAGTGGGCATGTGCTGACTCTTGCACCTGTGTCCTTGTGTGTGGTGCCTATTAAGAATGATTCCAATACCAAAGAGGGTGGTGTTTCCCCAACACTCACTGTAACTCTTCTGACCTCAGCTTTCCCAGTGTCATGTTAAGAAAAGCATTCTGACCATGTAAAGAGTCACCCATGTTGAGGTTATTATTTAGCTTTGCCAACTTTCAATCTGTCTCAGATTGTGTTCTAGTTTCCACATATGAGAGAAAACATTTGGCCCTTGAGTCTCTGAGCTTGGAATAGCAGGGGGAACCGTGGCTATGACGCTGGGGAGTGAAGGGAGGGGTGAGGGGGAAGAGATTAGGGAGGATACCAATGCAGCTGAAGGGAGGGATTAGGGGGGTTTTCAATGCAGTTGGAAACCCTCAACATCCATGAAAAGCCCAGCTAACATAGGGGTAAAGTAGGGCAAACAGGGGAACGGGGAGAAGTCAAAGCGGGGAGATCATGAACTGGCATCAGCCTTGGCTGGCTTTGTCAGTATCCATGCATTCATGAAGGTGTAACAATTCCCTCCAATATGAAAGACTATGATGAATGAACACACACACACACACAAAAAAGCATTCTGAGACTCGGCATACCTTAACACTAGAGATTAAAGTTGCCAATAATTGCCAAGTTAGTCTGTGCTTCTTGTTACAGACTTTTTGCTTGATAAATACTTTTTATTGAATTTTTAAAAATTTGAACTTGGTAAAAATCACTGAAGTGATAATATTTGTTCAGTGTTAACTTTGTGAAAAGTGCTTTTCTCACATTATTCATTTAATTTCTCTCTGTAAGGTAGTTATTCATTGTGCAAATGAGCGGGGACATGGAGAGATTAAATAATGGCCATAGTCACCCAGGCAGAAAGTGACAGAGGGGCTTTCAGATGCCCTCTTGGAATCTACTGTTCCTAGGAGAAATACACCAGTGGCTTATAGCCCCAGGAAAAGATCAAAGATGAAAATTCTTTTTCTACCCAGTGCCTATCACTTTGGCACCACCGTAAAGTTGAAAAAATCATAATGGTTAAATTAAGGGCCATCTGTATTTGCAAATTATTTACATATATCAACGGGTGTATGTGCCAATGCCTCAGCTGTTTTTCCAGTTTTGCATGCTGTGCAATCACACTGTGCAATTTAAGTTGAGAACTTTTCAAGGTGCTTTGTCTGTGAAGTGCCTGCATCTAGTTGACACAATGCAGGTCTCACCCTTTACATTACCTTGGCTGCTGTGTTAAAAGTAACATTGTTGGTGAATCATGACAGACCCTTCCTCATTTATTCCATGAGTCAGTTGGTTGAGATCTGACAAAGAAAAACACATTCTGCAAACCATTATTGGTTATCACCTTCTAAGGAATGCCTGGGTAATCCCTGAGGGCTGAAGGATAATTTTCCCAGGATCTTTTGGTCCGGCTTGGCTATTCAGAGAGGATTTTTTTTTTTTTTTTGAGGGAATGTCCTTGATTGTATTCTGGGATTCCTGTGTTTAAAGTTTTTAACTTTTTTGAGGTTATGGATCTCTTGAGAAATTTGATGAAAGCCATAAACCATCTTGAAAAAAATACATTCATGCATACCAAATTTTGCATAGTTTCTAGGGTTAAAGACATCCGTGTGAGAGCCTTGTTAGTTTATATTTTAAAAGGAAACTCCCTGGACTTTGCACAGTAGTTGGCAGACATCTCATCTGGTCCCTGGAATGCATTATGCACAGGCCTGATTGAGTCCACCCTGGGACAGAGTCCTGAATCTCTGTGGTAGTAGGGTCTGCAGATTACCTGACTTCAGCAGGTTCCTCATAGCTGGTTGCAATACAAGGCTGGGAAGCTTTTTACCCTCTTGGTGCCTCAGTTTGTCTCCCATGTACATGAGGATAATAGCTTCCTCCACAGCATGGTGGTTGTGCGTGTGCATGCATGTGTACGTGGGGATAACGTGCTCATGTTGTATGCACGTGTATATCAGGGTGTGCACACACTCTGCTCCGCAGGGCCAGGTGGGTGGGCATGCCAGTACAGTACAGTTCACCTGGTTTGTGAATTGGCACTTCCTACTTCTCAACTCCAGCATATTTTTCTGCTTTGCTAGGTGGGCCAAATTGCTCTTTATAATTGTCTTTTGTGTAATTGTCATTTATATTCTCATTAATAGCATCTAAATGTGTTTAATCCTGATAACCCGTCAGGTGTTGCCAGAATCTTTAAGTTTGGTTAGCATGCCGAGCGTGTGACTTGCCGTCTTCTCCTGTGACTGCCAGTGAGGTTGAGAATCCTTTTAATCTTTTTTGATCCTGTGAGTCAGAAACAGCTTTATCATGTCTTTCGTTTGTCTTCAACTTAATGATGCCTTTTGTCATGGAGAAGGTTTCAGCATGGATTTAAATATCTTACTCTCTTGTTATGATTTTGCTTTTTAGATCTTGTTTTAAGAATTCACAACTACTTTTAAGGTTATAAAAGTGTTCTGTTACACATTCTGCTGACAGATTCAGAGTTTAGTTCTCATGCTTTTGTATTTTATATAAAGGTTTTGTGTATGGGGTGGGGAGTTTAACTTATTGGTTTCCCTGTGAATCACCCATTCTTCCAGTGCCTTTATTAAATAATCCATCACTTTGTGGGATCTAATATTTTAAGAAGAGTCAAACAGTCTGCATTTTATGTCAACTCTCCTAATTTTTAACTGTTAATGAGTGATAAAAATTTCTGCTAATGTTAAATAGGCCAAACAAAATACTTGTACAGTTGGAAGCATACTGTGGCTACCAATTTGCAGCCTGTGATGAAATGAGTTTAGGGCAAGACGTCTGATCCACAGACCTGAGATTAAATCCTGAGTCTGACACTCACTTGAAGTTTAACCTTGGGGGATTATGCACTTCTCAGGGTCTCAGACTCCTCATCAGAACCAGGAGCTGAGGATCATATACCTTTGCAGGTGGTAATCAGTATAAAAGGAGGTACTGCGTAGAAGTCATTATCACAGGGCCTGGTGTACACATAGTAAGTGCTTGACAGGCGTGAGAGTCCCTTGGCATCCTCCTGCTCCTCATTCATTCCTTCCTATTCCAGTCCACATTGTGGCAGCAGAGGGTGAGATTTAGGCTGACAGTGCAGGTGTGTATCCATTCTTTCACAACACTAATTGAAGATGTGTTTAACCTACGCTGTGCTGTGTGGGTTAATTTAGTAATGGATAGTGGCCCTGAGATGCTTAGTGTCTGGACAGATACTGAATTTGTTCAGATGGGCTGCTCCAAGACGTATTTTTAAGGCTAAATTAGAGGGAAGAGACAAGAAAAGTGACCCTCAGAGGGGATTTCCCAATAATCCAAGTTTAAGGTGATGACATAGGTCTGGACTTGGGACCAGAGGGAAAGAAACAAATTCCACAGTGTATGAGCAGCAGGAAAAAGCAGGACTTGATTACTGAGATGGGGTGGGAGAGGGAGAGATCGGTTGAGCTGAGTTGTAAGTTTGTGACCTTCAAAGAGAAGAAAAATTGGGAAGACTCAGCTTGGAGTGGTGAGTCCCAGTGGGGCAAACTGTGTCTGGGGCAAGTGTCAGGCAACCAGGCTGGCCAACCTCAGTGGAACCCCACAGCAGAGTACAAACAGGAACCTGGCCCTGGGGAGGTCACCTGAGGACCACCATTAGTACAGAGGCCACATTGAAATGTGTGAAGTTGCTTAAAAGGCGAAGAGCATTTATTTATCCTCTTTTGACATTTTAAAAGTAGACACTGACGCGCGTGCTATTTCTCTAATCTGCGATAATCCTAAAACCCGAGGTGGCCTAATGCTAATGAGCTGTAAGTACAGAGTAGAGAAATGACTTCACCCCAAAGGCAGAGCTAGTAGGCTAGTCACCTTTTCATCACTGTGACCAAAATATATAACAAGAACAAGTTAGAAGAAGAAAAGCTTATTTTGGCTCACAGTTTCCAAGGCTCAGTCCATGGTCTGCTGAATCCATTGTTCTGGGCCCAGGATGAGGTAGAACATCATGGTGGAAGGGGATAGGAGAGCAGAGTTGCTCTGTGTTCTGGAAGCAAAGCGATAAAGGGGAAGGGGCCACAGGGAAGGTGCACCCTTCCAGGGCATGCCCCCAGTGACCCACGTCCTCCAGCCATGCCCCACTGTCTACAGTTACCACCCAGTTAGCCCATTCAAACTTGGATGGGCTGATTAGGTTACAGCTCTCACAGTTGAGTCATTTCACTACTGAATGTTCCTGCATTAATACAGGATCCTTTTGGGAATACCTCATATCCAAACCACAACACTATGGACTCTACCATTGACTCTGCTGGCTGGTAACAGTTCCCAGAGGCCGGGGATCTTCCATGACTGAGTCCAGACCTGCCACAGATTAGCTACTTCCTCTTGCTGAACTTGGTGTCCACCTGATGCCCTGGTGCAGATCTCCTACGTACTTTTTCTAAGAAGTTGACATTTTATTTTTTTAACGAAATGCGATGTCACTTTTGCTTCTTATCAGCATAGGCTTAAACTATTCTGGGGCATCTCAGGGTATCATAAGGGAGGGCTTGTCATGGTAGATTGACTTTAGCTCATGAATGTTGAGTCCATACCCAAATGGCAGCTGGCTGTCTATATTTGGGTTATTTCATTAGATGAGAGATTATAGAGCCCTGCTAGTGGGTGATATATCAGTTGTGCTTTGGAGTTGGTTCCTAGGGCTGCTGTTGAATCTGGACTGACCCACTGTGTACAGCCTAAGAGCAGGGCTCAGAGGTCCCTAGAATGAAGCACAGATTGGAAGTGTTTTATTCTTGCCCCAAGGTCTCACTTAAATTCCACATTTCATCCCCAAGAGAATGCTTTGCTGGCCTAAGCATTGAGCAAGAAATGTGGTTTCTTAATTATTCTGTGAAAGTTTTTCTTTGCTAACTTGGCAGATTTTTTTTTTCTATGCATGGCCTGGTATTTTATTCATCCTTTAGAAATACAGTGATTGGCATAAAAAGTAGTGAAGCTGTTTTTCAAGATTACCGTGGGTATGTTTCAAGGAAATATCATTGCAAGGGTCCTCAAAAGATGGTACATTATAGAAATAGCTCATGTAGTCTAAGACATACTAGCAATGCAGGGAAAATTGGGAGACACAAATAAAAGTGGACCTTGACCAACCTATACCACTACTCCACTGTGATGCTTGAATGTGCTTAAAACGTATTTTTATCATCTAAGTTGTTCAGTTATCATGAGTTTCCAGATTGTTAAGCCAGGAACACTGTCTCCTTCTCTTTCACTTGTTTGAAAGTTTCTCTAAGCATACCACTCAAATACTTGCAAACTGAACACTGGCATGTAACCAGAACTCAGGTTGAGAGAGAAGACAATTCTGGCCCCTGAGCTGATCCTAGATCATGCCCCTTCTGCTCTCTAGTCTCTTGGGAAATAAGTACCTGAGTTTTTCATCACATTACGATTTATTAAAAGGTAAGCATCCTCGTGACCACCTCCAGGGTTGGGTAATACCATCTATTGCTGTATACGTGCCCGTCCCAATCATAGACTCTCCCCACGGTGAGTAACCCCTTTCTGGACTTCAGTAGCGATCACTCCCTTGTGTCTCCCAATTTCATACGTTTGCAATCTTTTTTTTTTAAAGTCATGGTGAAAACAAGTGGTAATGTGTTTCCCAGCTTGCTACTTTGAGCCCTGTATACCTGGGATGCCCCTTGCTGCTCTGCTTTCCTTGAGATTCACTAAGCAGAACCAGAGCTTCCTTTCTGAAGGCCTAGTGTGCACTTGGGGAGGCTCATTGGTTTCCAAGCAGATGAAGAAGATTGGTGCCAGAGTTCTCTGCCCCCTACTCTCTCTCACCATGGCCACATGGCTTTTCCCTGCCTTTTGTTCTTTGGAATTCTCTGGGGATTTGAAGACGTGATTCCAGCCTCCAATTCTTCAATCCTAGCAGTATGCTCCTTTTACAAGAGTCTTTTGAAATTGCATCCTTCCTTCAAGGCAACATTTATGAGTTGTTCAGAACATTTCATTGGGGCTGGGAATTTCCAAGGCGTCTACTGCAAATGGAAATGCCTGATTATGTGAATGACTTCGGTCTACAATTGGCACTGCAGATTGTCCCACTTCCTTTACAGGGATCCCTGGCTGTACCTCATGTGGAATCCAGTTGCCAAATGAGTGAGGAATATCACTTCTGTGCCTCCAATTGCAGCCAGTTGAGGTGTCGCATGATTTTAAAGACACGGCCATCAGCACTTCCACTCAACCATAGCTTTCATTCTTCTCTACCAAGCACTTTTGTAGCTAGTTCAACCTGAGGCTTCCGCAGCTTTCCAGATTGGTTCCTTGTTATTCAGCCATGTCCTGAACATGCTGCCCAGTCTCACAGTGAGTCAGTTGGCACAGGTGCTGTACAGCGAATGGGGATGGTTAGTTCCATAGGTCATTTCTGTTGTCAGTTGCCCACGTGAGCAAGGGGAGAGGGGAAGAGGGAGCTTCCACTTGTACCCAGGTTACACTCTGGATGTATTAGTCTGCTAGGGCTGTCTAACAAAACACCATAGACTGAGCGGCTTAATCAATAGACATTTATTTTTCACAATTCTGGAAGCAGGAAGTCCAAGGTCAAGGTTTGGTTGGGTTGGTTTCTAGGGAGGGCTCTGTTTCCTGGGCTATTGTTGCCTTCTCACTGGGACCTCACTTGATCTCTTGTATGTATTTGGAGAGGAGAGAAGGAGCATGAACTCTCTTGTGCCTTTTTTTCTTCTTAGAAGGATACTAGTCCTATCAGGACCCCACCTCCATGACTTCATATACCCTCAATTATTTCCTTAAGTGTTCTGTCTCCAAATAAAGCCACATAGGTTAAGGCTCAATTTCCTGATTTTGAGGAGCACAGTTTTCAGTTCATAACACTCATTTGCCCCCAACCACTGTGCCTTTTCAACCTGGCTCTGGCTGTCATCACATTTTAGCAGCCTTCCCTCATGGCCCTGGCTGTGACTGCTCCAAGATCAGTTCAAACAGAAATGTTGAATGAGATCCTGAGTCAAGGCACACACTTCAGACGGAGTGCAGCCTTGGGTAGGTGGGCTCAGGAATGTGCCCCTCCTTCCAGGTAGCATTTGAATCTGCCAGGGAGCACCTAAACCCATTCTCACATCCTCTTTGGGGATAATTGGCCCTGTGGGGTCTTAGTTGTCTCATTTTCTACATGGAGGAGACATTTTTAGGTGAAAGACATCCCACTTCTTCCTTGCCTTACCTGCATGTAAAACCCCAACTTAGCAGAGAGAGGGAATTCTAACCCACCAGTAGAGGGGACAGAGACAGTTACAGCAAGAGAAGGTAGAGGTGTCTTGAAGCTGTCAAAGTAGGACTGGCAAGTTTATTTTCTTGATCAAAGTTACTGCTAAGCCATATAGTTGATTAGAGAATATGAATATGTTAAAGCTTTCAAAATGCACTAGGGTCTGTTGGTGTAGCAAAGCGGGCATGAAGCTCATACCTTCAGCTTATGGGATAAGCATCCTTCGTTGCCTGCCACGAGGCACATTCCACAGGCCCACTCTTGTGCCCACAGGGGAAGGGTGCACAGCTGCTACGGTGCAGCCTTGAGGAGCTTTGTTAGGTGGCCACATTTCCTGAATGGCAAGTGCTTTAATATTGGTCTCTGTTCCTCTCTGATGCTTCCACATGGGAGGTCTCAGATCTTCTGAAGTGGAACTCAAGGCTCGCAAGACCTGCTGCACTCTGGGCGCTGCCTGCACACACAACCCGCATGAGGAGCTACCCATGTACCAAGTGCTCCAGCATGTCATTAGTGAGCAGAAGCAAGAGTGAGCACTCTGAGGGCCTTCTGCTAGTTCAGGTGAGGAAGAAGGAAGAACAGGAAGGTGAGGAGAGGGGACTCGGTGTGGAAATCCAGCTCCAGTCTCCATTTGTGCACCCTCTGGAGAGTCCAAGTCTGGACTGGAAGTGAGGTCACGGGAGAAATTGTCTGGTAGAGACCACTGTGCCCACCCTTCAGCCCTAGAGCTTGATTGAGAACATCCTGTTTCACCTTTCCACCTGCCTTGTGGTCTTTTTGCTGGGATGATGTTCCCGAGGCGGTTTCCCCTAGTGCTTCTGCTGTGCTTGCTCAATTTAGAATTCGTGCCTGGCTTGACGCCCGTCATGTACAGGCAGTCAGGAAACACTTGATGAAGTGTTTGTCAAAATAAGAGACTTTCAAGGCTCTTCCAGTGTCCTAAGGTGAACCCACTTGGGGCCATTTCTGGGCATCAGAGCTTGTTCCAGAAGCCCCTGAGCCTGTGTGAGGACCCCCAAGGAGAGGTACATTGGTCATTTAAGGAACATGACACTGGCTCCCTGGAGAGCTGCTCACACCTGATGGACCCTATGGACACAAGTGCCAACTTGTCCAAAGGGTGGGAAGTCGGTGCGACATCTCCATGCACTTGGCACAAGTTGGTTGTGGTCTGTTGAATATCAACAGTTATTTATTTCTTTTCCCTCTCTCCCCGCCTGTTTTGGTTTCCACAGAATGTAGCAAACTGTTGAGATAAACTCTTTTTGCTTCCAACTTGTAAATCCCAGGGGGAATTTACTCCTCTATTTACTCTTAACTCATTTACTCCATCAAAAATGTTGTATTGCAGGAGCCACTGCCCCAGCCCTCAGGTCCTATGTGCATGATTCCACCAGGAGAGACATCTCCTAAAGTCCAGGATCCTGGACATGTCTGGGAAACCCAAGCTGAGGACATCTGTGTCCTAAGCTGTGGTCTCTTTAATAGCACTGGCCGTGGGGAGCAGGCAGTGGCATGCTTGGTTTCTCCTGACCTAAGCCGAGAGGCACCCTATCACAAAACAGTAGCTCAGGTGACGTTGAAACACACACCGAATAAGAGAGTTAACCTGTGATCTGTGGTGCTGGGGTGACAACCACTGAGCTGAAAACCTTCATGTGGAGGGCGAAACCTAGGAAGCTTCCTTGAAGAATGTGCTTGGCTTGACAGTTGAAATCAAGGTGGCACCCCACCTCACTCTGAGCCCTTCCCCACCTAAGATGCTCTCCTGTCATCGGAAGTGGGCCTCCCCCTGCCACTTGTGCTTTTGGTGTTATATCTAAGAGTTACTCTTGCATTCTTCTAAGAATTCTTTGCATTCTTCTCTAGTTTTAGTGCTTGTCTTTGGGGGCTTAATTCATTTTAACTGACATTTTGTATGTGGTGTGAGGTAGGGGGTCCACCTCTATCTTTTGCATGTAAATATGCAGACCCTTTCTTGCCCCATCAAATGGTCTTGGTACCCTTGTCAAAAATCAGTTGACTACAAATGTGAGGGTTTATTTCTGGAATCTCAAGTATATCCCATTGATCTCTATGCCAGTACCACACTGTTCTGATTGCTCTTAAGCTATATTAAATTTCAAAATTGGGAAGTGTCTCCTTCAGTGATCAGATGGAAAGGTGTTATGTTCAATCTTTGTTCGTTTACTACTTCATTTAGCCATGAGTGAGTTACTGAATCTTTCAGTTCCCCACTGTTCTTCTCAGTCAATAGGTGTTAGGCACAGGCATTATGGGGTGGTGGCAGTTTGTTGAATGCTCCTATTTAGAGAGAGGACCAGTGCCATCCTTTGAGACTGTGGTTCCCACCCTTTGTGTATGGTATAGAGATGGAGATCTTGATTAATTCATCTTTCTACCAGAAGGAGAGGACAGCAGAGCTGGAACACCTACTGGTGGCAGAATTACTAAGACAGGGTGAGGTATGGGACAGGTGATCCAGGTGTGCTCCAGGAGTTGGGGGCACTGAGGTGGGACGGAAAGCCACGGGCAGGGCAGGTCTGGAGTGTGGAGCTTCTTAGTGTCAGGAAGAGGGAGTGTGTCAACCTGGCCACTTCTCCTGCAAGTCTTTCAGAGCCTCATCATGAACACTCTTTCCTGATCTGGGAAGAACTGAGCCTGTCCATCAGCACCTGTGAGCCTCTGGCAACCCTGTGAAGAACCCTCAGGGATTGGCGACATATCACAGAGGCAAATCACCAACCTCAGAATACAGAAGCAAAACTGCAGCAGAATCCAATTTAGTCAAATAATTTAGAGAGTATAGAATTAGGAAATAGGAGCATCACTTAAGTATAAATGAATTTATTTATTATAACCAATAGCAAGGATTCCATTTTGCCTGGTTACAGGGCGTGATTTTTAGAATACAGTTGATCTGTGTGCGGCACTTGCTTTCTCCTACTTGCTAAAATGTATTTGTAACTCCAGAATCAATCCTCGAAGCGCTTTGGCAGTCATTCACAGACATGTGCAGAGTGGTGAAAAATTTGAGTCACCAGACAGGCACATTCCCAGCTGAGGTTGAACAAGGCCACGCACTGCTTCCTGTTTCAACTCTCATACTATAAACAAGTGCCCTTTTCATGGTGTATGTAGAGTTACGTTTTCCACATTTTTTGTGCTTTTTCTTGGTGAGTGCACCGTTTAAAATGGCTTCCGGGCACAATGCTTAAAGGCTGTCAAAGTGTTCCCAAGCTCAGGACTGCTGTGATGGACCTGCTGGAGAACATACATGGGAGGGAAGAAGGAAGGAAAAGCCTTCTGGTGCGGGCATGCAGTATAGGGCTCTTGGCTGTGACTTCACTGTTAATAATAATATATATTAAATAAGGTGTCTTTTAAACAGAAGCATGCGTATAGATTGGTTGACACAAAGGTGACAAGAGGCTCTTAGGAACTGAACTGAATTTTGCCTAGGAGCAATGGCTCCATGTTCACTAATTCAGTGTTCATGAACCTATTAGAATCTACCTACCAATGTGTGAGGCCCTGAGTTCAGTCCTCAGCACATCCCCCTCCCACGATATGTATACACACATAAAACTCTTCTACCAGAAATAGTGAGGATTGACTGTTGTTTTTCATCTGTCATATACGAGGCTGTAAGATATTCTTAAATGCTATTCCTAAATTCACATGTCCTCTGTCACCGCTTATTGATGCTTATAGGAGCACAAACACTTGTTGATGAGCCTGAACATAGGACACAATCTCAACAATCATGGAGTTGTCAGATGAGTAAATGTCAGTTGCACTCTTGTAATTCAAAGTAGATGTCCCAGTGGAAATATTGATGGGACCGGGACCTTGACCAGTGAGTGGGAAAAACCTGATCATCTTGCTTGAAGGTGGATGGAACCCATGTAGGTCTGACTAATGGGCAGCAAGGCCAACAGCTGCAAGCTGTTTATACACAGTGATTTACTGGATAAGCCCAAGTTTATACAGTTGTATGGTGTTTACCCTTTAAATCAGAGAGGATCAAGTGGCCAACGCTGAGTTTATGAATTAAAGGCTTAAATTGTGCACTTTTCTACCAAAAATGAAAATAATTAAGCCTCCTTGCCCAATTTCTTCTCCAAAATTGTGCTCCTACAGAGGAAAAGAAAAGAAGGGAGAAGAGGGAGGGTCTGTAGTCAGTTGGCATGGCTGGAAAAGCAAGGGAAGGCTCTCCACAGAGCCTTCTCTGGATGAATTTGATATGCCTTTCCAGGTGTAAGAAAAACTCATTATTGCCATCAGAATTTCAGATTTCAAAAGTATTTTGGTTCTGCAGTTTGTGCTAGGGGTGCAGTGGAAGTGGAGTGAACCACTGTTTAGGATACTGACTTCTTGCATCATATGCTGCCTGACGGATGGTCCACTCACAGTTTAAATCAAGAGGGCTAGTTGTGCCAGGCATGATGGGCACATGCCTGTAATCCCAGCAACTCAGGAAGCTGAGGCAGGACGATGGCAGGTTCAAAGTCAGCCTCAGCAACTGTAAGCAAGGCCCTAAGCAACTTAGCAAGACCCTGTCCCCATAAGGGCAGGGTATATTGCTCAATGATTAAGCACCCCTGGGTTCAATACCTGGTATCAAAAATAAGGCTTTTGATTTTGGTTTTGATCTCCTGCCTCTGCTGTATGTTGCCTGAAATAAATTAAATATAATCAATAATTCTAATTTTCATAGCAATACACATATTAAGCCTAATACAATTAATTTAATTTGATTTCATAATAAGAGAAGAAAAAGAAGAGAATTAAAAAGATCTCTAATTCCTTCACTGTGTCGTAGAGGGAACGAATGTTAATATTGTTGTGTCTTCTTATCATCTGAATACATGAAACCTTCACTCTGTTCCCATATCTCTGTATAGGTGTGCATTACAACTTAAGAAAATCTTCAGTCCCTAACCATTGTTTGTTGTTGTTGTCTACCAAAACTTTGGTGAGAGAGGGGCATTGTTTCCCTAGAGAAGTGTGGATGTTAGAGGCAGAGAGCCCTGCACTGGTATTCTCGTTTGAGTGCTGATTACCTGCGTAAATAGCTGCTGCGCTTTTGTGTCCCCGTCTGTAAAATGGGACCAGCAATACCTGTCCAGTGTGAAAGGGGCAGGCAGTTTACCCTTGGAGCAGCATAGCTGCTACATGCCACTTGACAGACTGCTTGCCCTTTGTTCCAGAGAGCTATGAGAACATGTGGAATGGATGTTTTAACATATTTTTAAATGAGTTCTACTCTGGTTGGTTTTGTGGAGAATTTTAAATCATGGAAGGCGGAAGCCGTTGAAAACAGCCCTGTAGGACAGTTAAAAACACCCACTGATGGAGGATCGCGCTATGTGGGAAGGGCCCTCAGTTCCATAGCACCATCCTTGAAGTTTACAGAAATTGTGTTGTATGTCTTATTTGTTTTTTTTTTTTAAAGATTAAGGGACAGTGAAAGAGAGGAGAGAGACAAATAATTTTTTTAATGTGGCTTTCATTGCTCCAAGACTTTGTTATGTACATGGTGCTGGGGTTCGAACCCGTGTACTAGCTCATGCCAGGCAAGTGCCATAACTGCTGAGCCACCACTCCGGCTCCTGCATCTCATTTTTAATTCATCAATACAAGGGAAACTATTTTTCCTCATTTCTTTGTTTTGTGTTGGGAATTGATCCCAGCGGCTTTTTACCACTGAGCTATATCCCCAGTTCTCCTTAGTTTTTGTTTTGAGACAGGTTGCTAAGGTATACCTTGACCTTGTGATTCTCCTGCCTCAGCCTTACAAGTGGCTGGGGTTATAGGTGTGCGCCACTGCGCCTGGCCTTCCTTGTTTCTTAACAAGCACCAGTGTGGAATTTGGAGACTTTTCCACTTTGATGCTTTCTGCATAGTTGTGTGTGTGTATGTGTGTGTGTGTGTGTGTGTGTGTATGTGTATAGCATGAGCTTTCACTCATTGTACCAAATGCCTGAGATAATCAAATTAGAGAAAAGGTTGATTTTGGCTCACAGTTTCAGGAAAGGACCAGGTACCAGAGTCTCCTTTGAGGACATGTCCCCAAAGACCTAAAGACCTCCCATGAGGTCCCACCCCCTAAAGGCTGCATCACTTCCCAACAGTGCCACCTGGGGACCACACCTTCAGCACATGGACCTCTGGGAGATACTGAAGATCCAAACTATGGCAGGGTATCTCTGGGTTTTCAGGGTTCCCTCCCCTCTAAGTTAAATACTGCATTAAATACTGGTGAGCTTTGTTTTATGCTAAAGCTCCATGGCTTAATTGCCACTTATTTCCCTGCAGCGCTCATGTTTACATCAACCTGGGATTTTCTACAGACCTTGTTTTCTGCATTCGAAGCATTTCTACAGTCACTCATAAACTCACACAATTCTTGTGCTCTGTTTTCTGGGTCCATTTTCTTTTATGTGTTTTCCCGAGCTCAGTTTTATGACCAGGCTGGGTGTAATCCAAATCAGTTGTTAAAAGCAGTAGCCCTTAATCTACCTCTGTGTAAGAGTCATTCTTGTAAATAAGCTGCTGCTTTGCTTTCTAGTTTAAAAATTCATCTGCACCTTCAAAAAAAATGAAAACACAATTGTTAGATGACTCTTCACTTGCTGTTTCCCTAACATTGCGCATTACCCGAGTAGAGTGTAAAGTCAGGTCTGTCCCCTCCGGTGAGGACAGGGGAAGTGTTTGTGTGACACTTGAGGTCTGCTGGCTCAGTAGCAATGCCCATGCTAAGCACTTGGGACAGCAAGCTCAGCACATCTGGCTGTATCGAATCTCCCTTCCCCCCTCCCAGGCTTCTCCAGGACAGGCACATCTGATTGTTTCTGATTGATTCATTGACCCCGAGAAGCTGCTGCCTGGGCCGGGAGGGCTCTGAAGGGTGTGTGTCTGGCTGCATGTGCGTGTGTTGCGTGTGCCTGCCATCAGGGCTGTGTAGCAGTGATCTACCTACACACCGGTGAACTTTCAGTGGCAACCCACAAAACATTTTAAATCAAAACCAGAATTGTGACCTTGAAGGCTCCGAGAAGCCAGATTGAATCCTTTCTGGTTGTCATTTTGCTCCTTCCAAAAGACTGCATTGCTGGGTGGACTGTGATGTTCACCTGCATAAAAAGCATCTTGAGGCCAAGTAACATTTGATCTTTCTCTCTTTTTTCTATCTTTCTCTCTCCCTCTTCCTCAACCTTGACCAAGCATATTATATGTTTCCAAGTAAACATAGATGTGGTAGTGCACATCTGTAATCCCAGGGACTTGGGAGGCTGATCTAGGAGGATCACAAGCTCAAGGACAGCCTCAGCAACTTAGCAAGGGCCTGTCTCAAAAAGGGGGGCTGGAGTGGAAGTGGCTCAATGGTTGGAATACTTGCCTGCCTTGCTCAAGGACCAGGTTTAAACCCCAGCACCACATACACAACTAAATGTTGGAAAAACATAGGCCAGATGAAAAAATAAATAAAACTGATTTTCTCTCTCTCCATTTCTCTTCCCCTCCCTCCCTCCCTCTCTCCCTCTTTCCCTCTTTCCCTCCCTTTTAAAAAATAAGTAAAAAGGACTGGGGATATAGCTCAGAAGTAAAGTTCCTCTGGTACAATTGATGCTACCCAAAAAATAATAAAAATAGATATACAGTGTGGTACCCAGGCTCAGCATGTAAAATGTAAGCCAGGGTTCCCACTTGAATACCGTGAACTGCATCTCTGCAGAGGCAGCCTTGTGAGCTGCTTCTGTGTCTTGCCCAGGGCTCCTAGAAGGAGGGCCCTGTATTTGAGTGTGTGCTAGTTTTCTTTGTTTTACTGGGGGTGTTCTACCCCTAAGGCCCCCTGAAGGAAGATGATAATGATCGTCAATAGCAAATGGCAGTTTCAGCTGAGCAACCCCGAGAGTTGGCTTCACATTAGTTTGATTTTTATGTCAACAAAGAGGATGTTGATTTAGCTCTTCAGGAGCAGGAGAGAGGGGTCATTTTTAATGAAATAGTCCCCTGTGCTGTTGTCCTCTGGCCCTCTGGCAATTCCTTTGCTCCCAAGGCGTCTCATGAAAGGGAAGGAGCTCTCAGGTGGGGCAGCCTGCAGCTAAGTGGATGAACAGTGCCTGTGATGGAGAACAGGTGTTCTTCCTCAGGTGACCACAGCCCATGCTGTGGCGTGGTGCTGTCAGGCAGAGTCCGGCTGGGTTTTGCCTCTATCTGCCTGTCACCAGCTACTGCTGCACAGCACTGTGCCCGCAGAGCCACTGCCCCCCGCCACCAGGCCTGACCTCGTGGGGAGAGGAACACCAGCTCCAGGCCTCCTCCTCTAGCCACCCAGTGCCACCGCCTGCTTGTCTTTCACAGGAGTTGTTGAAAGGCAGTTTGCTAATGGGTAGACACCACTGCAAGGGAGGGCAGTAATAGAAGCCCTGGGGTTCCTGGGTGATGAGGAGTGTCTGTCCTGAGTGCAGGGAGAGCTGAAGGGCAGAGAGCTGCTGTGGGCAGTAGGGGCTGGCCCTCCCCATCCCTGCGGCCCAGTGCCCAGCATTCCTTAGATGGCTCTGGGTTGTTCAAACACATCCCTCTGCCAGAAGAGCTTTCCTCCCCTGGAAAACTCCCATGCCTCCTCCAGTGGCTGGCCCGCCAGTACCCGCCAGCACCTCCTGTCCTCTCTGTACTCTCACTTACAGTGCTGTCCTGTCCTGTTTTTGTTCCTCTTGATGTGTGTGTGTGATTGGTTTTCCCATCTTAGGGTGAGGTCCTCAAATGCTCGCAGGTGTGTGTGGAGATGAGGAAAGTGGTCTGTGGTCTTGTCCTCACTGATGGCTTTGAGGCCATCCCTAGCCTGCTCTCTATGAGCCCCAGTCTGAATCCAAGCTCACCTTGAGGGCATCAGACCCTCACAGGACCAGGATTAGAGTAAGGCAAAAGGTACCCAGGGTACAGAATTCAAGGAGGTTCTTCCTCTCGGCCATTCAAATACAAGATTGGACTTTGAGAAGGAGAGCCTCCTAAACTTCCCACACTGGGCACTGAAGTTGAACCAATGTGGTTTAGGATCTCAGTGCTGGGTACCAGGCCAGGAGACAGCGGAGAAATTACCTGCTCTCTCTGAACCTCACTTTCTGTCTTTATCTTGAGTAATGAAGATCAAATTAGGTGATATTTTAAACCACTCCATAAAATCCTGTCAGATAGTAAATGCGTAATAGATGCTTGTGACTACTATTATTATTATTGGGCAAATACAAAAGTGTCACAGACTATCCCAGATGAGCTTTGCTGGTCCAGCCCTGCGAACGGTGTCCCACTCGCCCCTCTCTAGACCTTAACGTGCAGACGTGCCCAGGAGGTCAGGGCCTCCGTTGTTCTGAAGAGGATGTGTTTTGTGTCTCTGCTGCAGGAATTGCTTACTTAGGAGGCGTGTGCAGCGCGAAGAGGAAGTGTGTGCTTGCCGAAGACAACGGGCTCAATTTGGCCTTCACCATCGCTCATGAGCTGGGCCACAAGTAAGTATCAGAATCTGTTGTTCTGTTTTCTTTAAATTCCTTTCTGAACACACATTTTGCAGTTGAATTTTGGAAATTCTGAAACAGTGCTATTCTCTGCTTTTGCTGCTTCTGCATTAAAGGGCCTAGGCCAGGAAACCAGAGTACCAGCGCTACAGGGAACCCTGGAGATTATAGAAACAGACTGGCTTTGGGTGTTGAAATGTTAATTTGAGGTTCATGTTTGTTCTTAAAGCCAACACAGTAAAGAAAAGAGGTTTTTATTTAGTTGTCTCTTCCTTAGTCAGCATGATCTTTGATGCTCTAAGTACATCATTCAAATCATGGGGTTTATCTTTAGACTGCTGACTTTATATTTTCTTTCTAATCAGTTTCAAACAAAATCTAACTTTCTGAATGTAGGGTTTAGTGTCTTAATTTTAAGGAATTAACAGCAACTGCCTTTGCACATGGAAATTATTCCCTTTAGAATGAAATAACCCTAGAACCTCAGATCACAAAGATGCCTTAGGCAGAACCTGAGACAGCCTCTTCCTTTTTTGAAAGGAGGAAACAGTGGGTCAGAAGGGTTGAATGACTGGGCAAAGGTAGCAATCACCTGCAGGAAGTCGCAGAGGGCAGAAGGCCAGCCTCTACCACTGTAGCCTGCAAGTTTAGCTTTGGTCCTGCAACGGGTGTCTGTTTTCTGTTTCTCTGAAGGGTACAATGTGATGACTGCATAAGAACTTCTAAAAAATTAAATTGAGGCCAAAGTGTGCAAAACAGTGGGAGATTTTTATATTGGGTTGTGTAGAACATAATTAAATGAAAATCTAGTTCCTGGGGGGAAAATATTATAAAGGTTTCTAATGAACTACACAAGAAGATGCCTGGGGCCTTAACTGTTAAGTCTAGCTTTTGCCAAGAGTAAAACTAACGTCTGAGAAGGAGAATAAAAGCAACCGACCATTCAGCTCTCATGCTAGCCATATCTATGGCTGTACTTTTTCTTTTATCTGGTCCCGTTTTAATTTTTTTCGACTTCTGTGGAGGGGTTTGGTGGTTCGCTTTTCTGGACCTTTGGGCATCCTGATGTAGGTACAGAGAGTAAGAACAATGCCGTGTAGGTGTGATGTGTATGACACAAGAACGCGTTTGTTTCCGCAGGGTTCAGCTAAGCAGGATGAGCACAGCTGTCTCTTAAGAACACCATTATGACATGTTCATCCTATTTTAAAAATCTTATAACATTTTCCCCACTACTTTTAAATCAAGTGCAATCACATTTATGTTAATACCTCTGAGCTGTTAAAAAAAAATCTACACCCAAAAGTGACTTACTGGAGCAAAAAAGAACAGAAATCAAAATGGCTTTGGCAGATGTCTTCCGACTATCAAGAGACCCAACCATCCTGTTGCAGTACCTAGGAATCCATGACCTGATAATTGTAAGAAAGCAGAGCAGTCAGAATATTTGCCAACATTCAGCTTGTTATGGATCTTTGAATGGTGGTTCTAAATCAGACAACGTGAGCTGTTGCTTCATGGGCTGTAATGTCCCGGGGCAGCGTCCTGCACCCTGGCCCATGCTGGAGTGCTGTTGGCACACGTGTGTGGGCATGCACACTGCAGGGAGGTCTTTTATCCCTGGACATTAGGAACAGGGAATGCCATTTTCTCCTTGATATGGTCTGTTGGATTATGCTGGATCAAA
The DNA here is from genome assembly GCA_004027875.1 of Aplodontia rufa. Taxonomy (NCBI): domain Eukaryota; kingdom Metazoa; phylum Chordata; class Mammalia; order Rodentia; family Aplodontiidae; genus Aplodontia; species Aplodontia rufa. Next base: position 66,831 of record PVKS010005135.1, on the reverse strand, counting down.
CACTAGCTCGTTAGCTCAGGAGGCCTGCAAAGATGAATGGTTAGATTCAGTTATACCTTAGTACCCTTTAGCTATAGTCTGTTTAGAATTTCTTAGAGGACTTTTATAGCTTGCTATCGAACTCTAATTACCTACAAAAACAAACAGTGTATTGTTAATCAAAGCCAATAAATCCTGCCAGCATTTGGCCTTCCCCCAGTTGGGTGATTACGGTCTTCCCAGGGAAGTCTGTTGTCTCCGATTAGTCACATGTGTTGGGAAGTAGGTCGCTCCAAAGATGAAGCCACATCCTCCCCATCAGCAGGCCTCTCTAGTTACCCTGTCTAGGACAGCAGGCAGGCCCATGTGGACTGTTTGAAAAGGTCAAGACCTGCACTGTCAGCAAAACCAAGAGCCAAACTACTTCACAAATACAAAACTGGTAAGCTAGTTCATAGTTCAGAACAGAGTGGGGAAATTGAACTCCAGCTCACTGAATGTAGGTTAAGAAAGGTCCCAGCTGGCTTGGCCACTCATTCTTTGCCTTCAGTACCAGTAGAGCAAAGCATCCCTTCTGTTGGATGGGTATGTACCTTTGCAGCTGGGCACCCAGAAGTGTGGCTCTTCTCAGTTACCCAGCATGCCTGGTATCAGGATCTGCTTGAGCAACTGCCCTCCTCCGCTCTGAACATCAGAAAGAAAAATCTACTTTCTGGTGAACTACACATTTCATTTATTAAACAGTGAATTGTATAAGTTAATAGGAATTTTTTTGTTTCTTCTGTGACTGACAGAAAACACAAAGCTAAATCAAAGGCTCTTTTTATTTGGTTTGGTAATTTGGCTCCAATCAAATTGGTTCTAAATTGTAATTCAAACATTCTTGTCATGACGATGACAGTAGTGGTGCTTTGGACTTGAACTAATGATGTCAGGTCAGATCTTTCACTGAGCACCTACTACGTGGTAGGTGCTACCTCGGATGCTGTGCATCCATTAGGCTAGTGAATTGGTCCTACAAGGAAGGTATGTATTTAGCTTTTACTTTATAGGTTGGGAAACTAGCATTGATTAAAAAAATAATTTATAGTCTATACTTAGCATGATTTGGGAACTCTAATGTGATAATACATGCACAAAATAGGCCCATTGAAATAAAGACCCACATTACAAGAGATAAGTAGTAAAAAGGAGAACTTGTTTGCTATCTAAAATCCAAGGTGCTGTCTGTTTAAGGGAATGAAACGCTGCAGAGTAGCTGCAGACTAGTTGGCTGAAGAGAACAAAAGGGTTGTGGAGCAGTGCACAAATACCGTCAGTGACACTCTACCCTAATGCATGGTTGGCCTGATGGAGCCCTGCAGGCCTGCTGTGGACCAGCAGATCCTGGTGCAGGAAGCCTGGGAAGCACTGCTCTGTGTTACTGCCTAGAGCACAAATCGCCCCAGAGCAGCAGCGGAGCTGACAACAGCCTCGAGGTTTTACGTGAGCATCCATCGCCTCAGTTGCTTGCTTGACCAGGAGAAGTTGACCTGATTGGCGGCTACCTGTTACCTTTTGGTTGTCACCATGGTAAATTGAAACGTTGGCAGCCTAAGCTTGGGGAATGAAGCCATCTCCCCGTCTTGTTGTGGTCTTGGGAGAAATCCACCTGAAATGCGAGTGTCTTAGGTGCTGAACAGTGGCTGCAGCCCAGTCTGCGATCACACAGCCAACTTTACCTTTCTTCAGCCTGGCAGCCTTTGGAAAGCGATCGTGCCTAGACCTGGAAAGATGGCTACAGTGTAGCCTCTTGCTCTTCCGAGGGCTTTAATATCAGCTGTTGTTAGGTTGGAATCAATAAAATGGTGGCAGTTTCTTGAGAGGTCCATTTGGACCAGGCTTTTTCCCCTCAAGAAATGGCAGGATGACTTGTGGTGGAGGCCAGCATCCAAGATGCTGATCAATTTTCGGTTTCAGAATAAAGGAAAGTAGGAAGCAAGCATTTGTTTCTGTGAGGCTATGCTTTTGAAGCTTAACCCTAACTGATCATGGGCAAGACTTTCCCCCGAGCGAGGGATAGAAGCTCAGGTCTCTGATGACCACCTATGAGAAAAAGCAAAAACAAAAACAAAAAATCAAGAGATCCCTTCCCATATCAAGGAGTAGGTAGTGACTTTAGTATGATCTTAAAATGACTCGGTGTAATGTATCTGTTGGAATTGCAGAATATGTACATATGAGTGTATTCTGTGATTTGGGATACCATGTATAATAGAACAAATCCTGTATTCACATAGAGAGAAAATGTATCATGATTTAGAAGTTATAGTATAAAAGGAGGTGGCTCTGTGGAAGTTGGTAAGAATACCATTGGTGTGAAGTAGTGATATAGCACAGTTAGGCCCAGGAGTGGAAGAGTACTGTTGAGAACTCACCTTGGTGCAGTGAGAGGCCATCCGTTGCCATCTCTCGCTCCCGAGGCTCACCTGGACATCTAGGGCTCAGGTAAACCCTGTACCCTGTGCATGAAGCATGCTTCTCTATCAAGTAAAGTAGCAAGCTCCAGGGAGACGTCTAGAGACAGGGCCCTCTAGACAGGCGTCGGGGGAGGGAGGACTCCACTTACTGCATACCCACTCAGAGGAAAAAAAGGATGTACTGTATATTTATATGTAGAAACAAAAAACTTTCCCTCTGCAGAAAATTAACTCTGCTGTGCTGAATTTAGATAAGCCTGAGCTGGATCAGAACTGAAGAGATGCCTCCCTTGAGAGCCAGCCCAAAGCCTGTCATCTCTCCAGTCTATCTAGCTTGACCTTAGAAGGTCCTGCAATGGCACAGATGCCATGCCCAAGTCAGCCTCTTGCTGCCTGTCCTGGGGTAAAGTTCTCCTGGCGTCTTTTCTCCATGCCCTTCCTCAGGTCAAAGAACAATTCTCTTTCCGTTCTGGAATTTACCTCTTCCCTGGTTGGCGTGCTCAGCATGTAGACTACGAATATTTGTCTCTTCATGGAAGCCTGGAAATTGGCTATGATGACATTTGAGCAGAGCTGAGGAGAGGAGAACATGGGACGTTTAGAAACACCAGTGGCCATGTCTCACCCAAGATCCATTTAGTCACTGGCTCTGGGGAAGAGGCTTAGGAAGGCTCTCCAGCAGGTTCCTTGCATCCCAGATGAAAGCCTCAGCTGATGTGATGTTGTCTGGTTTCATCTTGGCTCTTGATGGAAGCACAAAGGTGACTGTTGCCATCTCTCGCTCCCGCAAACCTGTCCTCTTGGGCTTCTGTCTAAGTTGAACCACAGTGGTGCTGAAAATTACCGTGCCCTCCTGGCCCCTGCTTCCCTCTGTCTGTCACCCTGGCTGCTCTGTTTTGTTTCTTCTGAGCGCTCCCCTAGCCAGGTACACTCAAGGCAGCATCAGTCTTGTCATCTCTCGTCTGATACCTTCCTCGAGAATTCACTAAGGGCACAGCAGAGTGTAAAGTGACACGTGGTGGAGTGATGGGGAAGAATGTCATCTGCAGAGGTCTGGTGGAAGGGGGAAGAGCAGAGGGAGAGGGACAGGCAGGGCCCCTCAGAGTCTCACCTCCTAGAGAGAGAAGGTCAAGGTACAGCATACACAAGGTATCAAGGAGAGAAGCACAGGGGCTCTGAGAGACACACACCCTGATAAGCAATGTTTGGCCATCTTGTTCTCACATGCATGCCTGCAGATACACAGAACAACACACGTGGACATGGTCTGAGCCATGTGTGGTGCACATCTGGTTTCCCAGACTCACACAAATGTCTTGTGGGTCCCTGGAGCTGACCTCCTGCCCCCGTTTTGGAAGCACTGTCCTGGCTGCCCCAATAGAAGGATTGCAGAAGCCTAAGCAGAGCTGAGGACTTGATTGCACTGCTCAGTGCTAGAACATTGCCCGGTGCCCTGATGTAACCAGAAGATCCATGGCCCTGGGCACATCACATGGGAAGCTTGGTGTTCTCCAGTACAGACACCATCAAAACCAGATCCAGTCAGTCTGCAGGCTTCCAGCCAGGACATGGTACAATGCAAAGGTGAGTTGAGGACAGGGGATGTCAAAGAAGGGCATCCCAATGACCATGCGTCCCAGGACATCACGCCTGGCTGGATGCTTAGAACATGAAGGGATTCTATCCCTGAAGCATAGTGCTTGGGCACGAGGTGGACGTGTGTCTGGAGCAGTGGGGAAGAGGAGGAGAGAGCAGCATGGGGGAAATGTTCTCATAACTGGAGCTGACACAGTTCAAACGAAAAGGAATTGTCTTAGTCCCAGGGCAGGAAGGAAGGCAAGCCATAATCCAGATGTGTGAAGCGTGGAAATGCTCGTCTGTGATTTGTATTAAGCATGAGCTGCCAGGCACACTGCCAGGGGACCCAAAGGGACAACGGACAGGTATTCTTCCCACAGACTCGGCACAGCTGCTCTTGCCTGGAGTTTCTGGTCTGGGTTCTCCACCTGGTGGGCACAGTTGGGCCAGCCTTATGAGGAAGGAAGGTGAAGAGAGAATTTCTGGAAATGTCATCACTGTTTAGAAGTCCTGGGGGTAGAGGCAGTGTAATTTGTTCTAGTTAAAGTTGGGGTAGCTAGATTCACACAGGGGTTGGCCTTCCTGGAGGAACAGAAAAAGTGGGCATCTTCCCCTGGAAGGGCTGCTGCCTTGGAGCTGGTGCCGGTGCCGGGTTTTTTGGCAGTTTCCTTTTGCAGACGACTGAGGCTTACCCTCAGTTGCTGGTTTCCAGGGCTCCTAGGAGGCCTTCCCACCCCCACTGAAGGGTGAGCATGGTGGAAGTTCCCTTTAAGGGCTCTCAGGTTTCCCATGAGGGACTTGGAGTGGTTCCTGAATATCATTTCCTTCATGCTTGGCCCCAGCATCAAAGTTAGTGTGTGAGCATTCACTGGAAGCGGCTTTCTTACCCAAATTCCAGAGGCACACAAAACATGCAGGCATCGGCTTCTTTTATTTATATATTTCATCTACTTTTAAAATTTTGCTGCCAAGAATGGCAGGGTTTTTCACATTAATTGACCTGCCATGAACCTCATGACTTTTTTTTCTTTTTCTTTTCTTTTTTAGAGAGAGGGACAGAGAGAGAGAAAGAGAAACAAATTTTTTTAAATTTTTTTATTTTTGAACATACAAGTTTTTAACAAAATAATATAAAATGTGTATATATTCTGGATATTGCAATTACCCCCAAGAGTGCCCCCCCCCCAATTACCCTCCCTTATCCCGCCCTTCCCCTTCCCACAATATCTCTTAAAAAAAAGTATTAAGTTGTAAAACATTACATCTTATCTGGATTTAACACATGCTAGTAGACCAACTGAGAAACTATTTTTATTTAATTTTTCATGTGGCTTTCATTGCTCCAAGACTCCGTTGTGTACCCGGTGCCGGGGTTTGAACTCACATACTCACGCATGCCAGGCAAGCACCGTAACTGCTGAGCCACCGCTCCAGCCCCCTCGTGGCTTCTTCATTGTACTAGAATGTCTTGCAACCCTGGAGGATTCTGAGAGTGGCCAACCCCCTTGCTGTTGCCTGATTTCCCCCTTTGTTCTTCTCCCCTTTCTCCCATGCAAATATAAGCAGGATTTCCTCCTGGTCCTTCCCTGATGGGGGATTTGGAATTGAAATTGTCACACATCAGAGCAGCAAGGACACTGTTGGCTCTATTTAAATGCCTCTCCTGCCTTCCACAGTGACTCTTCATCATCCAACATCCACAAGGAAAACTGCAGTGCTTTCCTTTGGAGTCTTATTCACAGGGAGTCTATTTAAGGAGAGGATATTTCCTGCAGTGGTCTGGAAATCCCAGAGTCTCTGTCCTTAGGAAGACCTTGACCTCCCTCAATGTGATCAAGCCAGGCCTGCCTCCTGCTCAGAGGGAGGGGAACATAAACAAATAGAAACCCATTAAAAGCTCTTCAGCAAGCAGGCAGATGTGGTCCCACCTGGGCGCAGAGTGGCGTGGCCCAGCAGCTGTTGGCTGGATGTTATCACTGCAGTGGAAGATCCAGCTGCATGAGGGCTCCTTCTGCCCCAGAGTGCCATCACTGTAATAAGGAAGGTTACAAAAACTGTGCTGGTGTTTGTCTCCAGGAATTCTGTGTGTTTAATTACTGGTGGATTGCCTTGCCTGGAAGGAAGGCATCCAAGATGGTGTGAGAGGAGACGGGAGGAAAGTAGAGTTTGGCTCAAGAAGCAGATTCTGGGGGCTGCAGTGGTGGCTCGGTGGTTATTGTGCTTGCCGGGCATGCGTGAGTACATGGGTCCAAACCCCAGCACCCATGTGCACAACTAAGTGTCAGAGCAAGGAAAGCCATGTGAAAAATTAAATTTTATAAAAAATTGATTCTCTCTCTCTCACTGTCCTTTTTTTTTTTTTAAAGCAGATTCTGAAATCCCCCCCAGCACTTCCTTCCATTACAGACTCTGCCAGGAATTAGATGAGATCCAATTTTCTCTTTAGGTTGCCAAAGCTTCTGGCAGCTTCAGCTAAGTGGCTTTTCTCATGGCTCTTGGAGCTGGAAGGGATATCTTAGCATCATTTTGCAGGTGGTGAGACACCTCCCTTCTCATGGCTCCAAGTGACTAAGAGGAGACCTGGGCCAGGGCCTCAGGCTGAAGCATGATGCCCTTTCCACACATGGACAGAGACTGGGTCACAGTTGAGCCTTTCCCATGTAGCTGTCCTGGTAGCTAGATTCATGTATCTTTACTCAGAAAGACACCTGCTGATACTGCAAGGGTTTTGTAAGTACCGTGGAAGGTGACAGGCATGTGTTATGCTGTAGATCTCTACACCCATTCTCTTGCATACTTGGTTTCATACCTGCAGTCTTTGTTCATTTGCTGCCCACTGCTGATGGAAAATTCAAAACAAAATACCTGAGGACCCCTGCGTGTACTGAGACCCCAGCGACCTCACCACCAGCCCAGCCATGGCACATGCTAGGAAATGGTACTCCTCCTCATCCTTGTCTGTTTGAGGACACAGAGAACATGCTTGCACCTTGCATGCTGGTAGTGGTTTGGCCAGATGGCTGTGGCAGAAAGCACCAGTCGAAGGACCTGAAGGCTGTGGGCCAACCAGGGAACCATGGTCTTTGTTTCTGACACCTGAACAGAACACAGTAGTTGCTGAGGCTGGTATGTGGATCTGGGAATGGCATCTCTTGGGGGGAAATACCAATAAGTAGATGCTATGGAATGAGAGAGGTTATAATTTTCAGGGCAAGTCATGGAAAACATTCAAAAGACACTATGTTACTTATACACAGCCATACTACTGTGGCATCAAGAAAGGGCTTGTGCCAATGAGCCTCTGGGATTCTCTGATGCTCACTTAGGATTATCATCAGAGAAGGAAAAGAAGGTAGGTTAATCTAAGCCAGAAAATTTGGAGGTTTTCAAGGTCCCTGGTGATGGGATGGCAGGCACCTGCTATAGAAGCAGGGCCCAATTCTCCTGGGATGTATGATCTTGGGAGCCTGAGCTTGTGCCTGCATCATGGCCACAGCTTCCCCAGCTTGTACCTAGGTGGACTGTTAAAGAGGGCAACAGGACAGAGACTTAGAGTTGGACTTCTGAGAATGGAGCAGATCCAGTAGGACCCCCCGCCATGAGGCAGCATCAGACCCTTTAAAGACCAAATGAAGAACCTGTGCACTGACCAAAAGTCTTGTGTAGCTTGGTTTTTCTCAGAGGAGCCTTCAGCTATATTCTTCCTTCCATGTGAAAGTGTGTGCTTCTTTGATAAATGCACCTTGATGAACCTGCAGTTGGAGATATTGGTGGCTCTGAAGGGGACTGGAGTACCAGGACTAACTAAGAGCCTGTTCATCTGACCTGGAACAGTGGCTCAGCTGTGCCAGCGCTTGTCTGGCATGAGCCAGGATGTGGGTTCAAATGCCAGCACCACATACACAATGAAGTGCCAGAGCAACGAAGGCCACATGAAAAACTAAATAAAATTTGATTCATTCTTTCTCTTTCTCTCTCTCTCCCCCTCCCTTTCTCTCTCCCCTCCCCTCCCCTCCCTTTCCCTCTCCCCCTCCTCTCTCCTCCACCCCTTCTCCTTCTCTCCCTCCCTCCCTCCCTCTCTTTTTTTAAAGAGCCTGCTCATCATTATGGCACTTGCTCTAGGATATCTCAGGAGTGGCAGAAGTTGTGCCCCAGCTGCAAGAACAGTTGCTGTAAAGACAAAGGCGGCCAACTTCCTGCTGGCTGCCTGGTCCACACGATCTTGGCTTACTCCACAGAGCTAGCTCTCCCAAACTTCCCATCTCCCCCTCTCCCTGATGAACTGTCCTCTTTCATTGCCAATTATCACTTTAAATTCCCAAGTCCCATGCCCAGTTCAGAATCTGGCAGAAAAGAGTGAGGAAGTCCCATATTTGGTACTGTGCAGACTGGAGAGGCACCAGTCTACCGGCCTTTGTCTTTACAGTGTGGGAACTAGCGGCATCAGCATCACTGTATGGAAACACAGGGACTCCGGCCTGGGGTGGTTTCTGTGCATATTTCTGTGCATAGTTTTAAGAGAAGAGTCAAAGCATGTAAAGGGGTAGCGTTTTCTGTGAATCTCATCTCAGGTCGTGCTTGCCCCTGAAGCTGCAGATATATAGTCAGTCATGCATCCCTTAGCAGTGGGGATTCCTTTAGAGAAATGGATCATTTTTTTGTCATCATATGACCATCACAGAATAAGCTCACACAGACCAAGATGGCATGGATCAGCCACTCCATGTGGTCTCTTGATGCAGTCAAGAGATGTTATAACGTGAGATTCACAAGATGCATCCAGAATCAGGTGGCACACTATCTTACAGTAAACCAACAGTTTTTATAAGTAGGAAGAGTATAATCTAAAATACCAATAACAAGTATAGTATCATGAATATATAAATGAGTAATGTTGTTTATTATCATCATCAGGTATGAAGTTCTTTATAGAATTGTGCGTGTTTATGTGATGGGCAGATTAGTAAGTTTGTTCATACCAGCATCACCACCAGCATGTGAGTAATGTATTTCACTGTGAGGCTGGGACAGCTGTGATGCAGTTGGCAGTAGGAATTTTTCAGTTCCATTAAAATCTTGTGGGAACTCTGTTATATATGTGGTTTGTTATTGAACAAAAAGTCATTATACAGAGCATGATTGTATCTTGGTAGAATTGAATTGAAGGGAAAATATTCCTTTTTAATTGTAGCTTTTTAAGTTGGAATAATAATGGAATTCATTGTTACATATTTGCACATGCACAAAATATAACAACATAATTTGATTACAGGAGGTAATGGGGAAAAGCTTCCCTTTGTTAAAAAGAAAAAAAGAATCCCATCTCTTTTCTACTGGTGAAGTTTTTAGAATAGCTTTCTTGTTGTAGTTTTGGAATGTCTTCTGTTTCACCTGTGTGGAGCCAGTAGGCCCCAAGGGGTCTTCAGCCAGCTTCCAGAGTTTGATATTGCATTTGCATTCAGTTCCCCCTTTAGCTTGGAGATACCCAGTAGAGCCACCACTGATGCTATCAGACCACACTCTAATCTCAATATCTCGTTTGATGCGTCTGGTAAAGTTTTGTCTGAATTTCAGCATGTCAAACTCTTGGACATTGATAGAAACCCATTTGGAACCTGCCGGTCAACCAAAATTTGCATTCCGAATGAAATACGGACTTTCAGTGCTGAAGGTGGAAAGAAGCAGAGGACTGTGCATCATACACTACTCCAAAGTTCCCAAGGTAGTGACATTTGACAGGCTCAAAAGGCAGACTGCAGGATCTTGGCCCAATGCTGTGAAATGCTGGCCTTGCTATCTAATCCTTCTCTGATCTCCCATTCAGTTGTTTGTTTGTTTGTTTGTTTCAGAGCTGAGAACTGAACTCAGGGCTTTATGTGTGCTAGGCAAGCGCTCTGCCACTGAGCCAAATCCCCAACCCCTCCCATTCAGTTTTTATTTTTTTGTTGAAGACCGAAACTGAAGCCTGAGATTGTTAGCTTGTCATTGCTGTGATAAAATGCCTGAGAAAAACAACTTAGATGAGGAAAAATTTGTTTGGGCTTATGGTTTCAGAGATTTCAGTGTATGATTGGCAGGCTTCATTACTTCTGGGCCTGTGTTGAAGCAGAACTTCATGGCAGGGATCATGCGGCAGAGAAAAGCTGCTTTTCTCATTGTGGCTGTAAAGTGGGGAGTGGGGCTGTGCAGGGAGAGAGAGAGAAGTTGCGGAAAAGAAGTGGCTAGGGATAATATACCCTTTCAGAGGATGCTCCCGTTGACATACTTTCCCCAACTAGACCCCCACATCCCAGTTTCCTTCACCTCCCAATCAAGGCATCAAATTATAAAGCCATTAGTGGTTGAATCCACTGGTGAAATTGGAGCATGATCCAATCATCTACCTGAAGACCCCACTTCTAAACACTGCCTCATTGGGAACCAAGACTTAAACACATAATATATAAGCATTTGGGGATATTCCAGATCCAAACTGTAACATTGAGCAGCAGTAGTACTTTTCCTGGAGATTGAACCTTCCCATCCTCACTGCCATGACCCATATGTGAAAAGTCACCTGATGCCACTGGTGAAGTCCCCCAGTTAACAAGTCAGCCTCTTGAGTTGTGATAAGGCATCATTTCCTTTCTGCATGTGGCATGATTACCCATGACCCGGAAGACCACTACAGCCCCCAAATGCTGTATGGGAAGTTCTGGAATCGTGGAGTTTACAGGGAACACCATAGACTAGAACCCCAGACACTTCTTGCTACAACATGAATTGAATTAGGTGTCCTAAGAAGCTGGTCTACACCTTGGGGGTTGAGCCTGTTACCCACCTGGCATTAGTCTTCAGTGGGCTTTGTTGTGCGTAAAGCAAGTCCTACCCATGATTTTATAACCCATGTCCTTTTGAAATCAGATTCAAGAAAGAAAACATTGCCAAAGGAGAAAGAACATGAAACAGCCCCTTCAAAGTGATCATATTTCCAAATTTGGGGGTTCTAAAGGGCTATAAATATACTCTGTTTCAATACATAGGGCACATTATATCTGAAAAGTCAGCCCTAGTAGGTGCTGCATTCTCTAACTCAAAGCCCAGTGCTTTATAAATCCTGTCTCTATTTCCAGGCATGTCCTCATGTCTCATCTGCAAGTTCTACCTGGTTTTCATGCAGCCTAAGGTTGTACAATACACCATGTACCTTTTGCAACCAAAATCCTAAATAGCAGGTCAATTGGTGGCTTCACATGACTTGGGCCTCTTGATTCAGATAGAAAGAACTCATTTTAAAATGAGAGTGCCAGAGCACGTTGATAATTTTAGAAGAACAATAAAGGAAGAACAGGGAGTGCGGAAGGCTGAAAAGAGGCCAATGCCATCTTGCAAATGGGAAATGAGGTGAACGGCATACATTCTAGATTTTCGCTCTCAATGTTGTTTGTAGCAAAGACTCCAGAATGGCTCCACAAACATAATTTGAGAGCTTTTTTGAAATAAGAGGCAATTCTAGAAGTCAGCCAAGGTTTGTGCAGAGACAAGGAATGTAAATTTCCCCAAGGTTTCTGCAAAACTCTTAACACTCCTGAAGGGAAATATAGAGAACTATAAACTGGATATTGCAGCAGTTACATGGATTTGTAACTTTGGACAGCCTTACTCAACAGGTGCTTATTAATGGAGAGATGCCTGCAGCAGAAAGATGCTTCCCACCTGCCGTGGCGCTCACTGGAATTGCTGCTTGATTGAGCACTGAGTTTGTGTTCACGGCTGTAGAGATGGTAGCGTGCTTCTCAGACATTGAGATGCACAAATCTGGGATGGGGAGCAGTGTGCAAAAATCCAGAGTTCACAGAGCTCTTGACCACGTGGAAAAGCGGCCAAATGCAGCAAAGTGTGAGTTCATCTTCACCTTAACCCTGTCATAGCAGTAGTATTTGTATTTTATAGAGAAGAAAATGAGACCCAGGGACACTCCATTGGTAAGTGACAGTGCTGGGACTCAAACCGTTTTCAACATTGAAGACCTTACGCTAACCATATGCATATTCCAGATGGTACTTAGTATAAGATAAGTCCCAGATCAACTAGGTTATAATGTACAGGATGGCAGAAACACGATTTAATGACATTGTGCTTGAAAAGATTCCAGTCCCTACCTTCAAACACATTGGTCTTTTTTTCCTTGTTGTACTCTATTGACAGACATTATTAATTGATCCTAGGACACTTTTCTACTGAGTCCCAACTCGTAAGCCTTCCCGACTCCATAGGCAGTTACTGCCTATGGATTTGGGTTAGAACAGGAGTAGAAACTCATTTAACATTGTCTATATGGGGGATTAGGGTTGTTACCTGTGTGCATACAAAGCCCGTGCGTTCCTCGGCTACACCAACATGAACCTCTTCTTAAGCTGTAAAGGAGGAAGTGGTCATTCTGTCATGCCTTTCAGATATTGAGTGGCACTGGGAGACTTTGCAGTGTGGGAATCTGTTTTAAAGACTTCAGGAACCAGGAGACCATCTGTAAGGGAAGGAAATAGCTGGAAGAACGGAGAATCTTTCTGTTGGAGAGGTGTGCAGAAAACTTGGGTACATGTTGAGAGCTGCCGGGGCACAGGGGTCTCTGCATGGTCCAGGATGGCAGAGTTGGACTGCTGTGCTCAGATACAGGGAAAGAGATTTCCCGTTAGTGGAAAGAAGAAAGTTCACAGTTCTTCAGAAATGTGAAGGGCTCTGCTGAATTCATCACCCTGGGATATTTTCACAGAGCTGGTCCCTTTCTGCATAAAGGTTGAAATAGAGAATTTTGGAGTCTGAGGTGGTTGGAACTGATACCTGATTTCACTTCAGACCCTCACGTTGATCCTGGACAAAAATGGAGATAAGAGAGACCAGGATATTGGCATGCCATGGACTCTCAGGCACCAAGGAAAGCTTATGGTACATGTACCCACTGAACAATGGTAGATCACACAGGTTTATTATACAAGCTTGTTCTCATAGTTTCCCATCTAATAATTCATTCCATCCTCTCAACCATGCCAATTGGCCCTCTGTATCTGTAGGTTTTACATCTGTACATACTGTCAACAGCAGTTGGAAAATATTTGAAAAAAATATTTTCATCTCTACTGAATACCTAAGGGCATTTTTTCTTGCAGTTCCCTAAATGATACGGTGTAACAACTATTTACATAGCATTTACATCGCATTAGGCATTGTAGGTCACCTGTAGATGATTTGAAGCATACAGGAAGATCTGTGTGCAAATACTACACCATTTTATATGAGGGACTTGAGCATCCATGGGCTTTGGCATCTTCAGGAGGTTCCGGAAGCAGTCCCCCTCAGATACTGAGGCGATTTGCCGTTTTCCCATCTTCTAAGTGGTAGAGTAGGGATTTGATTCAAGCATGACACTGCTGGCTACAGGGTCCAGGGACTTTGGCTAAGGCAACAGTGCTTTTGAAGTGCTGCTGTGTATATTGCTGGACTTAAGAAAGTGATTAGCACTTAATGACATGATGCACAAGGGCAGTGAGTTGGTCTATGACAAGCTACTTGTTTAGGATTGTGGACTACTAGGAGCAGAAGAAGTTGTCCCTGTTAAAGACTGTTTTAGGAAGTCCTAAGGAAGAGGTAGGCGGTTAAGCCCAGGAGGCCAGGAATGGGCATTGAGAAGTGGGGACTGAATTTAGAGACAGAGGAGCAACATCAGAACAAGACAGTGGAGGAGTGAAACCTAGGAAGAGTCATGGAACTAGGAGAAGGGGAACCTGGGGTACACCAGGACAGGACCCTGCCATACCTGCCACACAGGCCCCAGAGCTCTGACCAGGGCCTTCAGCAAGGCCTGGAAAAGGGAGTGGCTACCACAGGGGGTTTTGGGAGATCTGTTCTGGTGATGATGTACAGATGGAAGGTGGTGATGGACCAGAGGAAAGGACAGAGCTCCCCGGGAACAGCACAGAGGAGAGGCAAGGGCCACACTGCCCCTAGGGATTCACAGGTCCTGGTCCAATGAGTAGTCAGAGTCTGTGGCTTTAATTCACATCTTCAAAGAAAAAATTCCTAAAGGCAGCTTTGCCATAGGTTAAGCAAGAGACTGAGCCTCCACATGCCTCAGTTTCCTCATCTGTGTATTGGGAATTTGACAATTCCTCCCTCATAGCATTGTTAGGAGGATTCCAAAAGAAATTTCTAACTTCTGGCACTGGAACATGAGGGCATAAACTCACTTTTCCCTGCTCCTCTCTAAGTACAACTAAGTACTCTGGAAATTATTCAACAGACAACAGTGAAAACACTGTGAGAGCTGGAAAGAGGAAGGCAGACTGGCCAAGGACCTCAGGACTTGAGGGTGGACAACCTGGTGAGTTTCCTGGGTTTTCTTTTTATCGCCCACATGTCCTGGACTGTGTGTCTAGAGGTCTGCAACCTGGAACTATCAATGATGGCCTTAGATATAAAACCCAGGAACAGCCTGCTCTCAATGGCCAAGGAATGGGGAAGACAAAGACCAACAGAGATCTACTGTGGATTTCCCACACTCACTTCACAAACACAGTGTGCTAGCTAGTCTACTTGCAGCAGCAACAGCAACAGCCAGCCTTGGGCCAACCCAACTGCTGCTACATGACTGGGACTCTGGTGGGTAGTTCAGTTTGCTCACAGCAGCAGCAGTAAAACCCTCTGCCCACTGCCCTCCCCTGAGAAGGATAAGGAAACCCAGACCCAGCAGCTTCTCCCTCCCTGATCAAGTGCAGTAAGTGGCTTGGTAACCCAGGGAATTGCCTTCAGTCCTGGCAGATGTCACCAGCAATGACTGAAGAGGAGCCCCAGTGATACCAGAAAATAAGATCAGAATAGCATTGCAAAACTGGAAGAAATGAATTTGTTGTCAGCACTAAAGCTTAAATTTAAAATAGATTTTAAATAGGACCAAGAGTCTCCTAAAATAATAACTAAAGTGTGCCATCTACAAGTAAAAATCACTTGTGATACCAGGTCTAGGAAACCCACTTGAAAGAGAAAAGTCAATCAACTGACACCATTGACACATACGGGAATTAGTTGAAATTATTTTTAAACCATGAAAAGCATACAGTGATTAATTACAAAATTTTTTCAAACAGAAACAAAATCTCAGCAAGGACCTTGAAGGTATACAGAACTGAATCTGAATGGAAATTTAGAACTGAAGAAATCAATAGCAACCCCCACAACAAACACCCTCATTGGTTGGACTTAGCAGTAAATGGATGTGTCAGAGAATAGAATCAGTGTACTTAAAGGCATAGCAAAAGATGTTTTCTTGGTCATAATAACAGAAGATAGACTGAAAAAAAAAAAAAAACCTTGAGAGAACCGTGGGAGCTTAAAATCTATATCAGGAATCCTAGAAGTGAAAGAGAAAGAATGAGAAACCATTAAAAATATTTGAAGAAATAATGGCCGAAAACTCCATCTTTAGTGAAAGACATAAATTTATAGATTTGGGAAGGCAGATGAACCTCAAATAGGATATGCTCCAAAAAGTTCACACCAAGATATATGAAAATTAAACTTCTTAAAATTTTAAAAAAACAAATCCTAAATACAACCAGAAAGAAATAATGTTTTGCCTACAAAGGAACAATAGTGAAAGACAATAGATATCTCTTCTGAAATCATGGAAGCTAGAAGGAAATGGTATATTTTTAAAGGGCTAAAAGAAAAGAATTCTCAAATTGTACTTTTTTTCTCCCCACCACAGTACTAGGGATTGAGCCCAGTGCCTTGCATGTACTAGGTAAGTGCTATTATTTTACTTTGAGACCGGGTCTTGTTAGGTTGCCAGGGCTGGCCCAGAACATAGGATTCTCCTGCCTCAGCCTCCTAAGTAGCTGAGATTACAGGTGTGTACCCCCATGCCTGATTCAATTTCCAATCTTCTGTCCAGAAAAACTGTGTTTAAAGAGTAAAGAAGAAAATGAAGACATTCTCAGAAAATGAAAATCCAATAGAATTTGTTGCTAACAGATGAACACTTAAGAATGGCTGAAGAAAGCTCTCCAAAGAAAATGATTGACAGGAGGAGGCTGAGATCTTCAAACAGGAAAGAACAATAACAGAATTGGTAAAATAGAACTACATATAATAGACTATTCCCTTTATTGGGTTTTTAAATTCTATTAAAACAAGTTCTATTGAAACAAAAGTTCAAACATAGACTATATCTGTAGAAACAATACTGAAGACAATTCTGTTTTGTGAGGAAGGTGAAGAAGCTAAACAGTCTTTCAGTATTTCATTAAAAGTGATAAAATGGCAGTACCATTTGTCTGTGATACATTACATATGTACAAGGTAATATCTAGAATAACCACTGACAAATTGCAGAATGATATTATAAAAGACATAAAAGGGAACTCCAAATAACATTCAATTAATCTAATAGAAAGGAATAGGAAAGAAAGGAAACAAGTGGTAAATAATAAAATGGCAGACTTAGACCCCAGTATGTCAGTAATTAAATGTAAATCATCTAAAACATAGTCCAATTACAAGACAAACTCTGGCAGAATGGATTCAAAAAAGCATGGATCAACTAAGTGCTATCTATAGGAAACTCACTTTTAGAGGATCAAATGCATATCATATTATTACTTCATACCCATTTATGATTGTACAACTCAACTCCTTAATAAAATTTTTAAAAAAGATTATTTTCTTTGCATAACAGAATCTAACTGGAAATCAATAACAAAGACAATAGGAAACTCTCCAAAGAATTATAAATTAATACACTTCTGAATAATCCATGAATCAAAGAAATTCCAATGAAATAAAAACAATTCATAGAACTGAATGAAAATGAAAGTACAACGTATAAAAATTTGTGGGATGCAGCTAAATAAGTGTTTAGAGGGAAATTTATAGCACTAAAAATGCATACATTAGAAGGAAAGATCATAAATCTAAATTTGTACCTCAAGAAACTGGAAAAAGTAGAGCAAAATAATACATTGCAATCAATGGTAAAGATAACAGAAATAAATGAAATAAAAAGGAAAACAATAGAGGAAATAAAGAAAAAGATGGTTCTACAAAAAAATTAATAAAATTCATTAACCTTCAGTAAAATTGATGAAGATTGAGACAAAACATCACCAATATCAGGAACATGCATCAGAGATCCTGCAGCTATTGAAAGGATAATAAGAGACAATAAGTTTATGCTCATAATCTGGACAACTAAGAAGAAATGGACTGATTGCTTCAAAACTACAAACTAATAAAATTCAGCAAGATGAAAGAGAAGACCTGAATAAACTTTGTCTATTAAAGAAATTGAACTTGTAGTTTGAGGAGGTAGATATGTTTAACCTGATTTAACCATGACACAATGTATACGTGTATAAACATCACATGGTACCTCGTTAGTATGTACAATTTTTGTTTTAAAGAGAGAGGGACAGTGAAGAAATCAGTTTTATTTAGTTTTTCATGTGGCTTTCATTGCACTGATACATGGTTGTGTACATGGTGCTGGAGTTTGAGCCTGTGTCCTTGCGCATGCCAGGCAAGTGCTGCAACCACTGAGCCACCGCTCCAGTCTCAGTATGTACAATTTTTATGTGTCAGTTTAAAATATTTAAAAAATTAGATTAAGGGCTCGAGCGATGACTCAGTGGTTTTGGCATTTGCCTCGAATGTGTAGGCTTGCGAGTTCAAACCCCAGCACCACATACTCAATGAAGTGTCTGAGCAATGAAGGCCACATGGAAAACGAAATAAAATTCTCTTTTTCTCTCTCCCTCTCACTGTCCTTTTCTCTTTAAAAATAAATCAGTAACTGCAATTTAAAAACAAATTAGATTAAAACTTGAAAAGCATAAAAGTGCCCCCTGCAACCTTCTAGCCAAGATGGATTCACTGGAGAATTTTATTAGACATCCAAAATAAAATAAAAATACCAATTTTACACAATCTCCTCTGGAAAATAGGAAAGGTAAACACATTTCCCAATTAATTTTATGAGGCCAATATTACACTTGATACTGGACAAAATACAAGAAAATCATAGACTAACATCTCAGGAAAGTTCCTCAATAAAAATTTAGCAAAATGAATCCAATAATTTTTGTATGTATATAAAATTATCTACATATCTCTCTTTATATACTAAATACTAAAACCAAAAAATACTAAAATATGATTAAGTAAGATTTATTTCACTTATGCAAGGCTGGTTCAATATCCAAAGGATAAAAAAGACAGTATAGAATCTATCTGTATTTTTCTTTTCAACTTCTACTATTATTCCAAAATTAAAAGTTAAAAGAGAAAATAGCTTGGGCGTCTTTTAACAATTCAGATGTCCAGGCCTCACACTAATTATATCATGGTTTCTACAAGCTGAATTTAGGCATCTGTATTTTTAAAAGCGCTCATTAGGTGATTCCAGTATGCAGCCAAGCGTGAGAGACCCTGTGCTCCCAGATGTGAGCATTTGCCACATCTGCCCCCTCCTCCTCGTAGCAGCAGCACTCATGGAACCCCTCTGCTGTGCACCGCGTGAAGCGCTCGAGTCCGTCGCCACGTTTCCCCATCAGTCGTAACTCCTGTTCTTCACTCACTGCCCCCCGCCCAGGTCTCCTTCCCCATTGTGGACCAGGTGGTCTCTGACTGATGATTCTGGATTTTAAAAAATACAGAACTACCTAATCCTTACACAGCGGCACTCACTTTTTTTTGGAAAGGAGCCCAAGTTGTCATGAGTTCTGTTTTGGCATCCAAATTTGACATATCTGTAACAAAAGAGAAAGGCACTTGAAGACTGGCAAGGCATGGGGGGTGTTAACCGTTGGGCCCTGAGGTGCTCTGTCCATTTTCAGCAGGGGCTGGGTGAGCTGATGTTGGAAAGCCTTTCTGGTTATGGCCTTCAAGCTTTTGCATTTCCCATCCTTCTGTCTGGAGATGGTCTTTTCTAGTTTGGATGGGTGTGCTATGGTTATGGTACCATCCAAAACCAGGACATACGGAACAGGGAAGAAGAAGAGAACTTGACCAGCCATTGATGCAGCTCACAGAAAATTCTAGTGCATGAGACTCCTGCTGAGCACTGTGTGCTTTGGTCTGGGTACGGTTTGTTATCACCAAAACGCTTGTTGAGGCTTAAATCCTCAGTCACTGTTGGGGGATGGGGGTCCAGTGAGAGATGTTTGCTTGTAGGGTGGGGCCCTCCTCAGTGGATTAACGCCTTTCTCATAGGAATGGGTTAGCTATTGCCATGTTTAGCTCCCTTTCTGTTCTGCATGTGCCTACTTCCTTCTACTTTCCCTCACCAGAAGTCTATGAAATGTTGCCAGCCTATCAGAATTTCTGCCCTCCTGTACTGTAAGCCAAAATAAACCTCCCTTCTTTATAAATTTGCCAGTTTCAGGTATTCTGTTATAGCAACAGAAAACCTACTGAGGCAATTAGGTTGTCTCAGGAAGAAATTACAGTATGAAAGCAGAGAAAGTCCACACATGTATGCGTCTGTTGACTGTTTGGCTGTGTGGCTTGGGCAACATGGTCTGGAAGACAAATCACAAGACAGGCCCAAGTCTGAAGGTTCCTGTTATCTTGTTTGAGCTGCTGGGCTAATCCGGTTGATGATTTCTTGTGCTCTTAAAAGGAAGAGCCAAGGGGCTGGGGATTTAGCTCAGTGGCAGAGCGCTTGCCTAGCACATGCAAGGCCTCAAATTCGGTCCTCAGACCTGGGGGGAGGGGAAGGAAGAGCCAAAAAATAAATGTTGATATGCAACACTGCAGAGAATGAATCTATCTTGGGAGTGGAGGATCAAGAAAAGAAGGAAAGTGTTGAAAATCTTACCAAGCAACAAGCAGGGCTGCACATTGTATGCTCTGGAACATCATTCACATAGTCGAAACTGTCACCCCTAAGTTAGAATTGGCACTGATGCGCCAGAGGCGACCAAGCCACATAAATTCATCGCTAAGTTTGAAACCTCCATCATGCCTGCACACATTCCCTCACCAGCCCTTACAGGACAGCTGCTGGTTTTTGCCTCAGTTGCTCTTTACCCATTAAGGGTTGAAGCGTTGGCTTTATTTTCTGAAGAATTAGGATTCTCTTGAAGGCCTCAAAATGCAGGAAGAGAAAACTATGGTGTTTGTAGATCTCATTGACATCCTTGCTGAAATAGAAAGTCCTTTGGCCTTGTGGCAGGAGGGGTAGCCAAAGCTAAGGACAGAAGGTAGTTCCTTGGACGGCTCTGGTTAGGGACCTCTTAGTCTCTGCTTGTCTGGGTCGCCAAAGTTTGTTCTAATCTGTTCTGTCAGCTTGCGTTGAAATCAGACATGTAAATAAAGGCCAATATCAAGGTTCTTTTTGAAAGAGTGAGAGGGGCATAGACAACTTTATTCCCTTGCTGTTTCTGATTCCTGTTTCACTCTGAAAGTGAAATCCAGTCGTTCTTGGGCTGGACTGCCTGTGGCAGGAATGTGAGAGGGCTTTGGCAGGTGAACAGATGCTGGAACTTGGGGGGGCGTCTTTGCTGCCTTTTCCCTGGGGTGGCACATTCTGGACATTATGGGCCCTGTTGGAAATGTACTTTCTCAGCACTGGGAGGCTTTTTGTCTGGAGCACCTTTTCCATCTCAGATGCGATTTTGTGGGCAGGGTCTCTTTTCCTGTTTTAATAACCCGTTATCAACTACAAAGTTGCCGCTAGCAAAAATATCAATTATTGCTTATGCAAGACTTGGCATTACTTGAAACCACATTCCATCCTCGGAACATGGTAGTTGCTGTGAGCCAAAATCCAGAGAGGGTTTGAGGACAAGTTGTGTACACAGTTATTAAGTGGGCCAAAAGAATATATTTTTATCCTGTAAATTGAATGCCAGTTAAGCAGTAGTGATTACTGCAAGAAGCTGTAATTTATACCAGGGGAAGTGAAGATTTTTTAAAGATAAAAAGTATTGCTTAAGAAAAGCCTCAAAAAAGAGAGTGAGAGAATGAAAGAAATACCAGTAGCAAAGCCTCCAAAGACTCAACTGCATGGAAATTTCAAAAAGAAAGCCTTTGTTAGAGAAACAATGGGTCTATACAATACCTAGGGTCCTTCAGAGAGTTACATAAGCTAGTGTGGTTGTGAGTGGCATGAAGACATTTCAGTTGGTCAGTGGTCCCCTAAGATTATGTTGCCCTAGTGATATGGAGCCATGTAGTTGGTGTAATACACTCTGATGTCCTCAAGCAACAGAGCCACCTAAGGATATATTTCTCAGAATGCGTCCCCATTGTTAAACAGCACTTGACTGTAATAATATATAGCAGTAGTGTTGTTACAGTTCCTGAACTTTTTCTGTTCCTTAGAATATTTACCATTAGGGTGGAATATGAAGATGAAGCATTTGGGCCTTGTATTTTGAGTGCATCCAGAATCTGCCAACACTAATGTCCTCCCTGGTCTCATCCAACAATTTGGGAATCTGGGCAGAAAAAGCAGTCTGAATTTTGACTTTGACTAAACAAGAAATGGCTGTTATAAATCTTGTGTTGTCTGGCTAAATTCTTGGTGAGAATTCTTGTCATTGGCGGTCAACTTGGACTGTCCCTTGGACTTTGTGGGCAAAGGAGAAATTAAATGGGGACATAAGAAAGATCTCAAATATTTTAACTTCGTTACATCACCAAAAGGGGTTTGGTCAGTGCTTGCCGAGAAGGCAGGCTGGGGTCTGTGCCTGGAAACTGCATGAAAGCAGGTCTCAAGCTCAGAATGGACAAGAGAGGTGGCTCTGTCTGGGGTGTTTGTAGGCAGCCTGTTCCTGGAAGAGACATTCTCGGCCCTGGAGGTGCGGGAGGCCCACCTAGGAGCCCCTCCCCTAGATCTGATCTGAGGTGGGCTCTAGGTACTGGTATGTTAAGCTTCCCAGGTGATTCTTACCTGATCAACCAGGGCTGATAGCCGCTCTGGGTATTTACTAGTGTGAAGAATTCCTTACTGGTCTTGGTTCTCAGGGTGTGCTTGGCTGCTGTTAGTCAGTTTTGTGTCATTACAAGAAATACCTGAAATGATGAACTTAAAAGGAAGAAAGGTTTATTTTAGCTCATAGTTTCAGAGATTCTAGTCCCTGGTAGCTTGCTCCCATTGCCTTTGGGCCTGAAGTGAGGCAGCTCATCAGGGCAGGACCCTCTGGTACAGCAAACTGCTCACCTTGTGGCTGGCAAGCAGAGTGAGGGGCTGGGTTTGCTCTTTCTCCTTCAAGAGCAAACCGCCAGTCAAAAGGCCCACCTTAAAGTATCCACCACCTCCCAGTAACCCCTACCTGGGGCCAAGCCTTTGTTTAATGAATAGGCTTTTGGGAAAATTCCAGACCTGAACCATAAACAACAGCGACCTCATTAGCAGCTTCAGCAATAATTGAGAGCTTAAAGGAAGTAGGAATCTTCAAAGCCCCCTGGCTTATATACCCCTCGTAATGCCTGAATCAGATGCTGGGGTAGAGCCCAACAATCTGAATTTTCACCTCCCCTACCCTCGGTGGTTTCTAAAGTGCATTTAAGTTTGAACACCACCCATCTATTCTGTAACAATAGTTTTCAAACTTGGATGGTCATTAAAATCCCCTGGGAGCTCTTAAAAATTCAGATGCCTAGGTCATGCTTCCTGCCAATGGAATCAGAACCTCTGGTGGTAGAATCCAAGCATCAGTGTTTTCTAGAATCTCCTAGGAGATTCCAATGTGTATCCACATTTGAAAACCAATGCATTTTAGAAATGAAGATAGATTCTTCTTAGTCTTAAGATTCTACTATTTGCCTCGTTTTAAGTTGCATTGACCATAAATTGCCTTAGAGCCTTGAAGGGATGCTAAATCCGCGTTGGAACTATGTTTCTGTTGAGAGATGTGTCTGCTTGCTTCTGGCTTATTGTGTACTCAGGGGAAAGGGCTTCCTGAGATTCTGTTCTGAGGTGGTGCTCTCAGGCACATCCAGTCACCTTAGGAATATAGGCACAAACCATCCTTCTGTGGGGATAGAACTTTTTAAGGGAAATTCTTAGATATGGTAAAATTATTCTAATTTCATTTGGTCTGTGGGTTCCGTCCATTCACACACTCTCATCAGCCCCTTCTGAGTGGTTATCACTGGGTCAGGCTGTTGGGAAGTTCTGGGCTGTTGCGGTTTGAAGAATGATGCACCTTGCCTTCCGGGGTACTGAGAGGTCTCGAGGAGGGGGGTCCTTTGGTGATCAGGACTTCAGGCTGGGGGATCCTTCTCACACATCAGGGGCCATTGCAGGGAGGAGGTGGTGTGCAAACTGGACCTTGGAGTGGGAAGAAGCTCCAGAAGAACAAAGGGCTTGAGCAAAGGCCGTGGGTACTGGGGTGTTGTATGAGTTGGCAGGGGTGGGGTCACTCCCAGACTGGTGATGTGTATTTCGTAGCCCTCGAGGGGTATATACTCCTATCTCAAGCCTCCTCTTGCCACCTGACAGGATGGAAAAAGCAGAGTACAAATAACTAGGCCATAAAGCCCCTGCTCATGTGTGGTTTTAAGGAAAGGAAGGGGGTAATGGTCATTAGGTGCAGGAAGCAGCCTGTCCTTAGAAATTCTACAGCCTGGAGCATCCTGTGCCCTTTGATGTCCATGAGGGGTCTTTGAACTTTGGGAAGCAGCAGATTCTCTCTTAATCCCCTCCTCTGCACTGGCCTTTGAGGGGAGAGGAAATGCTGGGGGCTAGTTTCCAGTGCCGGTTAAAAAGGCTACCCCTATGAGAACTGGTCTCAGCAGTTCCCTCTGACAGGGCAGCAGGAGCCTAGGAAGCTGGAGGCGTGGTGAGTGGGTCAATTCCCATATTACACCCCTTGGTATTCTTTAAATTTTTTACCATGCCCTTATTTTTAGCTACTGAATAAATTAATGAGTGCCCAAAGCCAGGCTTTTCCCTATAGGCTGAGAAATGCCTTCCCTGAGAAATCTAGCTGTTGGTACTGTTAGTGGGAAGATAAGTAAATAAGATTCTAAGGACTCAAAATTGCTAAGTCTAGGTGAAATTGAAATTAGTATCTGATTAAGGTATATCAATGGTTAAAAAGTAAAAAAATCTGGGTTTGATTTTGTTTGTTTGCGAGTCCGGTGTAAGAAGCTGATATAAGACCAACTTATGTAGAGCATTTCTTCTAAGCAAATAGTTGTCTCTCGCTGTCTGTGGGGGATTGGTTCTAGAACTCTCCATGGATACCAAAATCCATGGATACTTAAGTGCCTTTTATAAAATGGGTTGGTGTGTGCCTAGAACCTACATGCATCCTTTGCTATTCTTAAAATCGCCTCTAGAGGATTTATGATATGGACTACCGTGCAAGGGTTGTGTGAATAGTTGGTGTATTGCATCGGTTAGGGCATAATGACAAGAAAAAAGTCTCTACATTCAGCACCGATGTAGCTTTTAAAATTTCTTTTAAGTATTTTCTATCCATGGTTGGGTGAATTTAAGCATTCAAAGCCCCTGGATGGGAACCAATCCTACTGCTAAAAAATATTTTGAGAGGAAAGGTGACTGTGAGGTGTGCCGAATTTCATCTTGAAGTCAGAAGAGTTCTGAATGATTCCCAGTACCATGCCTCTTCTCCAGACTCTGTGGCCACGAGTGAGGGAAGAACCTTTGTGGTAGACCAGAGTTCCAACTGCAGATCAGAACGCAGGCCCTAGGTTCCTGGGAGAGTTTGCTGCAGCTGGCTGGGAGGCACTGAACAGGCTGCTTCTCTCTGGGCATGGGCTTCCGTGTAGGCTCAGATGAAGAGGCAGTGAGAGCCCCCCTGTCAGTTATGAAAGAACTCATCCTGAGCACCAGCCTCCTGGCAGTGTGTTTATAATGTGGAAAAATTCAAGATACCTAAAAGGGAAAGAAAGATAACACCACAAAGAACTTTAAAGTCCCTGTCCCCACATTCCCAAACCATGCTGTGACCACTCAACACACCATGGTCCTGGGTGTGTCACAAATAGAAAATATTTGGGAGACAATGCATCAATACTGCACATGTACAGATTTTTTTCTTGTCATTATTAGCTAAACAATACAATTAAATGACTATTTATGTGGTGTTTACATTCTATTAGGTATTATAAGGCATCTAGAGATGACTTAACATATACAGGAGGATCACATAGGTTCCCGTGCAAACATTGCCATTTTATATAAGGCATCTAAGCATCTGTGGATGTTGGTATCTGAAGGGGCTCCTGGAACCAGCCCCCCAACCCATTTCCCATCCTTAACCTTTTAACTTTTATTATATGTGGGATGGTTGGAGAGTGAGGATACTCTTACTGTCATGGAGAGAACTAGGAGGAGTTAAAGAAGAGAAGAGTAGCATACTGTTAGTGGAAATGCAGACTGGTACAGCCACTCTGGAAAGCAGTGTAGAGAATCTTCAAACAAATAAATTAGGGATGGACACATCCTATTATCCAGCAATCCCTCTTCTGGGTATTTTCCCAGAGGAGTTAGAATCAGCACATTGTAGCGACACAGCAAAATCTATGTTTATAGCAGTTCAATTTACAATAGCTAAATTATGAAACCAACCCAGATGCCCTTCATTGAATGAATGGATCCAAAAACTGTGGTGTATATATATACCATGGAGTTCTACTCAGCCATTAGAAACAACAAATTTGCAGCCTTTGAAGGTAAATGGATGGCGATGGAAGAAATCTGCTGAGCAAAGGTAGCCAAACCCAGAGAGTCAAGGGTCGAATGTTTTCACTCATTTGTGGAGGCTGGAGCTAAACCCAGGCCTGTGTGAAAGGTAGTTAATCTCATGTATTAGACCCAAGAAAGGTGTAGTAACACATAATCTAGAGCAATCATAGATATGTTGCAGGGGCAGGAGGAGATATGGGGTAGGTGGGAGGTAGGGGAGAGGGAGGGAGAATAGGGAGGAATCTAGGGGGCAATTCTGGTTTAAGAGTGTATGCATATTTTACTTTAAATACATTTATGATTGTACAATAACTCAAATCCGTAATAAAAATCTACAAAAATAAAATGAGTATTTGGAAGGGTTAGTTTAAGTTTGGTGGAGCTATTGCTGTTTGCTGTCATTATATTTCAAAGCATAGTGGATGTCTAAAAGATAATCTCAACACAACAATGAAATCACATTTTAAAAATTACTGTTTAAAATTTTAGGGCTTTTGTTATATTCTTAGAGATCAAGAAAACATTTTATATGCACATGTAAGCATTATTTGTGTTCATTTATGAAAAGGAAAATTGCTTTGATTTTGTTACCTATAAAATGTAATCAACTAATTCCTCATCTTTGCCATTTGAAGTTAAACTTCTAAAATAATTTAATAATTAAATTTTATAGCAATAAAAAAAAGAAGAGAACAACTCTGAAACCCCCCTCCTGAATATCAAAGGGTTCCAAGTGCCCCTGGGGGTAACCTGAAGAATAGTGGTATGGTTCCTTCAAGTTGGGCCAAGGACAGTTCTTGGCTTCCCCCTAAAGCTATGTGCATGCCATCTCTCTGGTAAGCCCAGTGCTCTAAGAGCAGAGCTTAAGCCTCTCTGGTGGCATCTGAATCTTCAAAAAGTAAGTCTGAAAAATAAAGAGATACCCTGTGTCCCAGAATGGCAAATTCAAATGATGCCATGTCTTATAAAATTAAGTTTTCAGCTCACTCTCAAACTAAATTTTTTTTTTAGCTTGACAAATCAAAATTATATGGAAGAATAAAGTTCTCAAATATCTGAGATTATCCTTGTTGGGGCAAAGGAAAGGACTTCAGAGAGGGAGGAAAAAGCATTGGCTCATTACTTCTATTCCCTCTACTTGCTTTGATGGGGATAGAATGTTTTCTTAACACCCCACCACCTCTTCATTCCAGTCCTCATTGTCGCCTTGAAAAAGTCGCCTTGGGTGGCTATATTCATATCCATCGTTACAGCCATCATTCTAATCGTGTTTGCAGTTTCTAACTGGAATCAGCTTCAGTGTTCTGTGGACTGTTTTCCCTGAGTAGAAGTGAACATGGCTTTACGGATTTTTTTATGCATGTGTTTGTTTTTCAGCATCTTGTTGCTATGACCAAAACACCTGACAGAACAGCTTAGAGGAGGAAAGATTTATTTTGTCTTTCAGTTGCTAAGTCCTCAGTCCATCATGGCTGACTGCTTTTCAGAACCATCATGGCAGACGGGTAGGGTGGAGGAGGAAAACTGCTCAGCTCAAAGCAGCCAGGAAGCAGAGAGAGAGGAAGGGGCAAGGGATGCATATCATCCCCAAGCCATGCATCTGCTCTAGATGTGGAGCTCTAAGCAGCAGGGACACTGTGGGAAGGGGAATGTGAGTCTCCTGAGGAGGTGTTCCTCATGTGGGAACTTTTGTCATCATGTGTGCACGTTGAGGACCATCCTGTCAGGAGGCCCCCTCCTGACACGAGATAGTGGGAGGATGCCCACCGCAGCAGCTTCTGCCCTATGTGCTGGTCGGTCCTTACATGGACGTAGACGTTTGAGTGCTGTAGCTGTTGGTTGATTCCTGCCATGTAGTCATTCCTCCTTTAAGATTGGGAGAAGCTGAAAAAGGTGAGACCAGCTCAGTGTGTAAGAACTGTCTTCGTTATGTGAAAGGAGGACTGAGGGCAGGTGCTGGTGAGCCTGTAGGAACAATTAAGGCCAGAACACAGTACTTCATGGAGATGGTGATAGCTTTAACCCTTGGGCCTGCGTCCCTCTAGACTTTACCACCGTTAGCCCTCTGCACACACAGAGAGCCAAGTAAGATTGAGGCCTCAGACATTCAAACATAGACCTGCTGCTGCCGGAGCAGAGTTGGGAGGCTATGTCCTGGGCCACCGTCTTCAGAGCAACACAGGGTGTAGACAGGTAAACAAGCATGATTGTCCTTGGAGGTGCCCTAAGGGGATGGGATGACCACCTACCCAGATCTTCTTCCATGAATCTCTGCTTAGGGGTCTCTCACATGCAGCCCTGAGCCACATTTGCCACAAGCATGTTCTGTTCCATTGGCTCATTGCAAGAAAAATGGAATGTGAACGCATTTAAGTGGGGTGGGAACCCACCTCCTATGTAGGCCATCCCCCCCATGCCCCTTGCGAAGCTCCAGCTCTCTGAGGGACCTGAGTTTGCAGCGTGGGGACCGCAGACTTCCTTCACTGAGGTGCTTGGGCAAATCAAGGCCACTGTCTCCTCCATCCTGGCCACATGCAGGGCACATTGGAGAGTTTTTCCCCATGTAATGCTCACCTCTGTTCCTTTAGAACGTATGCTCCGTGTGTCCAGCACTTGGAACCATGTCTGGCGTGTAGAAAGCTTTTGACAAATATTTGTTGAATGATGGACTTTAGGAATTACTCTCCATGTTCAGTAAGAGATAAGGACACTGAGTTCCAAAGGCATATCATTGACTAGAATAGGGGACACAATCACTCGTGCTTCATCCCTTTTCTTAGGGGACACAATCACCCATGCTTCATCCCTTTTCTTTCATTTTTTTTCCTTTTTATTTCCCTTGTCACAATTAGTTGGATTTTTTAAGTTGAAAGTTAAAAACCTACTTAATATGTGTCTCCATTGTGTGTATATATAAGAATATGTACACAAATACACTCTCACCCTTATAAATCCAGGCAAGATGACTAGGAGAGGAAGCTGAATACACCTCATGTCAAAATCCCAGCCCTTACACCTGCAAAATCCCATATGTACAAACTCAAGAACTTGAATGTCTTTTTTTTATCGTTTTAGTATCCTGGTTAGCTAAAAGGAATAGTAGATAGTGTATGTGTATTATCCATTTTCTCCTACTATGGTTATTCATTATAGGAAAATACACTTAACACAAACACTCAGGAGATCCTTGCTTATAAATTGGTGATTCAGAATTTTATGGTGTTATGGATTATTCTTATTGCTAGGGACCACATGCGTAGGAGATAGAATGAAATCTATGACCATCCCCCATCTACTCTTCTGCTCTCATTTCTGAGTCCCTGAAAGCTGTTGGTCTCTTTTCCTTAAATGAAAGCAAAAAACTTTGGGATGAGAGAATTTTGATGTTATCATTGCCTCTATGTTTTGCTCTCAATAAATGGCATTATTGATCATGCCAATTAACCTTATTTTCTACCTGTAATAAATGGGTGCACCTCTTATTCTGTAGTAACCTGGAGCCCTTTTAGATAGTTTTTTGAGTAGCCAAAACTTGAGCACAGTGTGATCCTTGGCAAGAGGTACTGACAGTGGAGCATTCCCCTCTTGTGTAAAGTCAGTGTGTTAATTATTACTGCATTAGGTAACAAGTTTAGCCAGTACAAACCTGCCTACCATTTTCTAGAAACTGCTATGGGCCATTCCTGTTACTGCAGCATCAGTACACATCTATTGAATAGGATTACCAGACAGTATGTCCATAGGGCTCATGATAAAGAGTTCTGTCCAGTCCTCACTTCTAATGGAGGGGCTGTATTCATGGGAGCCTTTTACCTGGGTTCTTCATCTCACCAAGCCAGCCAAGATCACTCTGCACAGAGGCCAGTCCCGACTGCAATATCTGACATCAGAATCCCAGAGCTTCTGAAAGACAGGCAGACTCAGAGCCAAGTTAAGCTGAAGCTTCCAAAATGGCGGAAGTACCAAGCCTAGAACTCTACCCACTTCCAGTGGCTTCGAAGGGCTGGGATGAAAATAAGAGCGGGGGAGCACAGTGTAATTCTTTCAGAACTTCCTCCAAGGTGCACTTTGGATTTCTAGAAGCAAATACAGAAGTAGCATGTTGTTTTAAGATAAAACCAACTGAAGGCCATTAAGTTATTACTGTGTCTGATACATGTGACACCAGGCCCACCTGTGCCCTCAACCCCACAGTCATATAGAGTTAAAGTAGCTGTGCATACTTAATGCCACACATTTTTGTTAAATATATCATTGCCAGAAATAATAGATGCCTTGGGACATAAACCTAAAATAACATGGAATTTTTAGTCAGGTAATCTTTAATTTAAACTAAAAATAACCTAAGCAGTAGTTTTTATAAACCTCAAGTATCGAAACCCCCAGCCCAGTGCTAGTTCATCAGACTGTAAATTTATGAGGCACTTTGTTAGCATTTGAACATTTCAAAGCAGATCAAGCATGATCTATATTAGAGACAAGCTCTAGAAAGCCAAGAATCTCACTCTTGCTGACTGGAACATTCTTCAGGGAAGTCCACATCTGCGGGCCTGGCAGAGGGACGTGTTCCTGGGGGTTCAGATCCTGTGAAGGACATAGAGTCATGAACAGCAGTCAACTTTTACACTTTTGTAACCATCCTGTGTGTATCGTGAGAGACCAGGGTCTGTGTCTAGGAGAGTCTGATAGTGTGTGGGGAAGAGGCTCTTGCATTGTATAACCAAACTGAATACCAGAGAAAACTTGAAGTGGCTGCAAGCCTAACATTCCTGTATCCATGGTAAGTCCATCCTCCCAGGGAGTGGATCTCCTCAGATTATTGTTTTTCAAGTAACATCCTTTTTGTTAGAAAAACCCATTTAGTGGCTGTTCAGGAGATGCCAGCTAGGGAAGATGGGGGGTAGCTTTTCAAAGTGAAAAGATAAAACAAATAGTATATTGATTCTCCACAGAATGTGGCCCAGGTTTGAAAAGGTTGGCCATGAGGAAAGAGATTTTAGGGAATTCCTGTAGGGAGGGTTGAGATCCATTTCCAAAAATAAAATTAGGTTGTGATTAGCTGGGGAATGTCCAAATTTGGTAACAGTTGACTCGTTCTTAATGCTGCAACTCGTGAGGCCTTCTTTATTTGGGTCTGTGTTGGGAGAAAGGGGTTTCTGTGATGAAGGAGTGTAGGGAGAGGGGAATGTTTTCCCTCATTTGTGGAGGCTAGAAAGAACAAAATGCAAGGTCATCAAGATGTTTACACTCACCAATGTGGAAACAACACATAGTCTAGGGGAGTGGTAGGGGAATGGGGAGGGAGAGAGAGAGAGGATAGGGAGGGACCTAGGGGAAATCAGCAATGTAGCTTACTCTGTACTCCCCAGAGAAGCCAAGTAATAATTACACAATCACTTAATTCTGAAAAATGCGCATTTATACCTGAAATAAGGGGAAGTATAGAAGAGTCAAGAGTCCCAGGTATGGGCAATGTGGGGGTGAGTCTGGATTAGGACCAGGTGTGTATCATATTGTTACTACATATGCATTTATGATTGTACAACAGCACAACTCCTTAATAAAATTTTAAAAAATAAAATTGTCAGATTCATGCAGTTGAAGATTAGAATGGAGACTAGAAGGAGAGGGAAGTGGAGAGTAGCTAATCAGTGGGCATCAGATTTCAGCTGAGCAAGATGAATAAGGTCTAGAGAGCTGCTGTACAGCATATAACTGCAGTAAACAATATAGCATCGTATCCTTAAACATTCGATAGGACAGGTCTCATGCTGCGTGTTCTTACCACAATAAAGTGTTAAAAAGTAAACCTCAAAAAAAAAAAAAGGAAAGAAATATACTGAGAGTAAAAGTAAAAAGAATGCATTTAAGGGGCTGGAGCAGTGGCTCAGAGGTTACAGCGCTTGAATGCGCAAGTATCCGGGTTCAAACCCCAGCACCATGTAGGCAACAAAGTGTTGGAGCAACAAAGGCCACATGAGAAACTAAATAAAAATTGATTCTCTCTCTCTCTCTCTCACTGTCCCTCTCTCTTTAAAAAAAAGAATGCATTTTATGTGCAAATAATGAAAGTTTTTTAATTTTTTATTTATAACATTTTAAAAAAGCCGAGTGGAAATTGCTTTCCCATGTATTCTATGTAAATCAACATTTCCTGTTGTCCACCCCAGAAAGGTAAAAGAACTAAATACTTTCACTGAAAAACAAGACTCACTTTATTTGGCAAAGTGGCTATTGGAAATATATAAATTTTTCTCTTTGGCCAGAGTGATACGATAATTTTTGGTTCTTCCTTTACCCAGAAGTAGATGGACACCTGATCTCTTAGAGGAGGATCAGATGGAATCTAACCAGAGATGGTTTTCATTATTCTGCTGAGCAATCTGCCAGCACCTGTCATGAATATGGGTTCTCCAATATTTTGGCTCTTTTCAGTATTAAAAAGATAATCCATTTGAAAATATGTACTAAATGTTTGTAGTGTGTCAGTTACTGGTGGAGAAGTTGCCCTAAGGGAATCTGATGAATGGGAAGAGTCTGTGGGGATCTGGTGGAGAGGTCTGCACTGAGGGAGAGAGTGACCATTGATACTTGGAGAATGCTGTAGACACTCTCTTTTAGGACATGATAGAATTTAGACAATTGACCAGTTATCTAAAACATTGATTCAAATGGAAAAGCATCAACAAATTATACTTAGGTGCCTTAAACATTTTGTTTTTAACTTAAACTATGAAAATATTATGATGCTGTAAGTATTGCATATGCTATATATTATTAAATAATATTTAAATGTATAAATTATTTGTCCACCTATTTTGCAATGCAGGGGAAAAGCCTTTGTTTCAAGGGTGGGTATCTGTCAGTTAAATTACGATGTCACCTTCCTCACACAAAGCACACTTACAATGTAAGTTTGAATCCAGTTTCTTTCACGTATGTATGTGAATATGTATATGGCAGGAGCATGAAAGACCCTTATCTGGGAATAGAGTTCTGCCATTTATTCTTCATCTCTTGCAGTTGTCTCACCCTCACCTGTTTTGATGGCAGTGTGTTTTAGCTACTGGTTAAATTACTTTTCATGAAAGCAACAACTTTGTTTCTGCTCCTGGATTGTCATTGGTTAACCTGCCATGTAACCACGTGTTATAAGTTGGAATGAGTATCCCTAGCCTCAGAAGGTTTGAGAGTAGCTGCAGTTAACCTATGGTGAAGCAGGCCCTTCTCACTGATGGAGTAGACATGGGGTGATCAGTAGGGGCCCTGCTAACCCAGGGTGCACGGATGCCAAGCAGTGGGCTTATCAGAGGATGTGGCTACCTTTGACTGACCTGACTCTACGTGGGATCTGGCCAACGGAGCATCAAGCAGGGGAATTATGAGAGATGGACAGAGATATAGGAGGAAAACTAGGAAAATGAGCCTCAGAGAGACATTGGAACCACTTTTTTATAGTTATTTCCTCTCCGGGACTGGCAGTGATTTGAGGTGTGGATAACAACTTGTATATCATTCTCTCTTCTTCTGGTCCATTACCTGGCACTTGAAAAAAATCAGATAATTTTTAAATGATTCAAGGCATGCTTTTCCTCTACTGGGATTATTGACAAAGAATAGATATCTTTACACACATTGGGTCTCCCTCTGGGAATCATGGATTAGCAAACCGTGGGCTCTCTGATCCCGTGATCTGCCTCTCTGCTCATCCCAGTGATGATATGTATATAAACTCAGGTCATGTTTTGCTCACAGTGTGTGGCCAAATTTCCATGCCTAGCTGCATCCTGCTGTCTCTCAGGTCCAGTGGGACAGGTTAGGTGATAAAAATGATATTGGTGGACCCAGGTATAGAGATATGAATAACAAACAACAACAAAAAAGCCATAGTTACTTACAAACTTGAGAAGTTGAACCCATGACATTTGATAATTCATTGTCTCAAATGGTTCCCACTGGTCCTTAGCACTGTGACTTATCTCTAAGGAATACAAGACACTGGGACCTCTAAAGGGGTATTTAGAGTGAGAAAATTCTGATCATCAGAAGCTTAGAGATTAAGAGTTATACTGACAGTTGATTATCACAGTTAACTTCAATTTGTTAATTTATTTTTTTGCCTTTTTTCTTTTAAGCTATATATAACATTAGGATACATTTTGACATAATCACAAAAATATGGAATATGACTTGCTGTGATTCAGTCCTTAGCAGTCCCCCCCTCTGCTCTTCTCCTTCCCCCTATAATCTTCCCTCTACTCTGCTGAGCATTATGTAATTTATAATTTTTTTAAATTAGTATCTGGGTATACTTGAAGTAGGGATTCACTGGGCTGTATTCATGTATGTACGTACTAAAGTTCAGTCAGGTTCATTCCACCATTCTTCACTTTTCCTGTCCCTCCTTCCTCTTCAGTCCCCTTTGTCTGCTCCACTAATTTTTCCTCTATTTTGATGAAACTCCCTCTTCCTTTTGTTCCTTTCTCTCTCTCTCTCTTTTAATCCCTCTTCTTATTTTGGATTACCTTCTGCATATCAGAAAAAAAACATTTAACCTTTGAGTTTCAGAACTAGTTTATTTAATTAGTATGATACCCCAATAAATGGCAAAAAAGAAAAAACCAAACAACTAAGCAGATACTAGAAATACAAATGGTCAACAAATATACGAAGAAATGTTCCACATCTCTAGCAATTAAGGAAATGCAAATCAAAACTACATTGGGATTTCATCTTATTCCAGTCAGAATGGCAGTTATCAAGAATACAAGTACCGAATGTTGGTAAAGATATGGAGAAAGGGTGCACTCTTACACTGTTGGCGGGACTGCAAATTAGTCATTCTGCAAATTTTTACTCTGGAAAGCAGTATGGAAATTGCTCAAAAAAGCTAGGAATGGAACCACCATTTAACTTAGCTATCACACTCCTTGGTATATATTCAAAAGATTGAAAACCAGCATACTACAGAGACATAGCCACATCGATGTTTACAGCAGCACAATTCACAATAGCCAAGCTGTGGAGCCAACCTAGGCGCCCTTCAACAGATGAATGGATTAAGAAAATAATGCTCCATTATTTATATATGCTGTATGTATTCTTCATAAAGAAGAATAAAATTATGGCATTTGCTGGTTTGAATTCATTTTTTATTAATAATTGAATGGTTTTACAATTATAAATGCATATAAAGTAGCAATATGATTTGCATTTGATCATAAACCAGTCTCTTGATTCTTCAGTATTATGCCTCTAACAAATATAATTGACTATAAATAGATATATGTATAAGATTGTGAATTTTCTAGAATTAAATGATTGTGTACATATTTGACTTCTGAGGCAGGGTAAAGACTATGCTACGTAGTTGGTTGTCTCCCTAGGTCCCTCCCTATCTGCCATCACCCTGCCTCTCTCTCCTTTCTCTACCCCTACATGTCTATGGCTTCCCTAGATTATGTGTTGCTAAGTCCTTGGGGGGTCCAATACATGAGTCTGCCTACCTTTCACCCAATCCTGGGTTTAACTCCAGCCTCCACAACTGAGAGAAAACATGGCCTTTGACTCTCTGGGTTTGGCTAACTTCGCATAACACGATTCCTTCCATTGCCTTCATTTACCTTCAAAGGCCACAATATCGTTGTTTCTAATAGCTGAGTAGAACTCCATTGTGTATGTGTGTATATGTGTGTGTATATATATGTGGATCCATTCATCCAGTGGGAGGCATCTGGGTTAATTCCACAATTTAGCTATTGTAAAGTGAACTGCTCTGAACATTGATTTTGCTGTGTCACTGTAATGTGCTGATTCTTACTCCTCTGGGAAAATACCCAGAAGAGGAATAGCTGGGTCGTATAGTGGATCCATCTCTAATTTTTTGAGGAGTCTCCACACTGCTTTCCACAGTAGCTGAACCAGTCTACAGTCTCACCAACAGGGCACTAGTGTTCCTATCTCCCCACAACCCTTCGAGCATCTGTTACTGTTTGTGTTCTTCTTCTTTGCCGTCTGACTTGAGTGAGGTGAAATCTTAATATAGTCTTGATTTGCATTTCTCTAATTACTAGTGATTTAGAACACTTTCTCATGTATTGATTCAGTTTTCATTCACCCTGTGAGCAAATCACCATCTGTTTCTCTGTGAACTTCACATTGTGATAATCTGCTCTATGAGAACAGGTATTATCCTAAATTCCTTCTAGTATTTACACTTATGTGTACATAGGATACTTGAACACGGACCTGGAAATGAGACACTTGTAATGTAATGTCCCTATCTCCTCCTCCTTGGACAGCTTGGGGATGAACCATGATGATGACCACTCATCCTGTGCTGGCCGGTCCCACATCATGTCAGGAGAGTGGGTGAAAGGCCGGAACCCCAGCGACCTCTCTTGGTCATCCTGCAGTCGAGATGACCTTGAAAACTTCCTCAAGTAAGTCCTTGAATCATTCTCTAGCATCAGTACAATAGAAGTCTCTTCCCGAAGGCAAAACAGTTGGAGTCATTGCAGCCTGAAGAGGTGGTCAGTGCAGAGTTTCCCATAATAGGCAAATATTTCTTCCCATGTCTCCTGTGCATCTGGTATGACACTGGACATCCAGTAAGTGACTGTTAAATAATTGCCCATTGATGGCAATATCAGCTTAGTGACCAAGTCTTGATAACCCACTTCATTTCTCTGTAGTCCTGAGACTGTGAGTGGATACTACCTGAGGGGCCCCTCTGGTGCTGTAGTGCCTAGCACTTCTGGTTGCTATGGCTGCCTCCCTTGGTGGGGATTAAATTTTCTTGAGGAGTGAGTTTGCTCATGTGAAGGGGTGCATTCATCTCAATGTCACTTTCTTCCTCCAAGATGTCTACGTTATTCCAGTATCACTTCTGAAGAAGCATTGCCCATCTGGTTTCAGATTTTTGTCAAACTGAGTGTATACATGGACTGTGCTGGTCACTTAGTGTCAAAACCTCAGGATTTGGGGTGGGAGTGTTGCTCAGTGCTAGAGCACTTACACTTGAGGTCCTAGGTTCAATCCCTAGCCCTGCATATACACAGAACTTCTCTCCCTTAGGGCTGATTTATAGCATTGATTCATGTGCCCTAATCACCTCTCTCCTTAGTCATGTTAACCAAGGAGACAGAGGTGAGTCAGTGAGTCTCAACGTAGGGAACTCTACAGCCCAAGGTACATTAAGGTGCTCAGGGGATCTGAGATGAAGAGGCAAAGGAGTCATCCCGTGTCTTGTCTCATGTTTCCTGTTGAAGGGGAAATTGTTTAAGTGGTAAACAGGCTAAAAAATGAACTCATTAGTTTTAATGAGTTTAAATACTCAGAGTTCCCCTGAGTATTTGTTATCACAGAATCTCTTAGTAAAATGTTGTAATCTACTTAATGTTACTTATTGTACCCAAGAAAGTCAGAGCTACCAGAGTGTTTCCATGTACTCAGTGCTGGTCCCCCTGGTGACAAGTAAGGTCTGAGCCTGGGAGAGACGGGCCAGCTTCAGCTCTCAGTACTTGCAAGCATGCAGCTTTTCAAGAATTTTGGAAAGCAGCTGTGTTTTCCCTTATAGTGCCATCTGCCTTGCTTTAGGAATATAAAAATAAAAGCATTTAAGTATTTAACTTAATAGAGCCTATTTTTTGGAAATGTACCTCTTATTGTAAATGAACATTCCTGTCCTGATTGAAATCCTGAAGTCCTTTTCACAGCACACCAATGGCCAGCCTTTGGTGGCAGCAACAGGTGTAGCCAGGTGAGACAGCAAGTCCCACACACCTGCCTTGTCCCAACAAGTCCCCAACGAGAATCTTTGAAGTTGGAAATTAGCACTTTGATTTTATTTAGATGTGCTTTTTCTTTATTCATAGTAAATTTTGTTCAAAACCTTTTCTAAGAAAATATTATAATAATCTATTTAGAAAACATTTTTGTCAAACTCCCCAAAGAAGTACCTTTGACTCATGGTGTTGTTCCCAGTCCCCTTCTTAGTAGCCAATTTCTTACTACCTTTAGAGTAATGATCCACATTCACTCATGCGGAAAAAGGAATAGAAAGCCAACAGCGTAATCCATGGGTCCAGCACCTGGGTCCTTGTCCCATAAATCACTTGAAAGTACATCCTTCTTAGAGACCCAAACATCAAAACAAAAACCTGAGCCAGTCGGCTTGCCTCTTGGCTTTTTCAGGTCCAAAGTCAGCACCTGTTTGCTGGTCACAGATCCTAGGAGCCAGCACGCAGTGCGCCTCCCTCACAAGCTGCCAGGCATGCATTACAGCGCCAATGAGCAGTGCCAGATCCTGTTCGGCACCAATGCCACCTTCTGCAGAAACATGGAGGTAAGCAGCCGGGGGAAAGCTGGCTGAGGAAGGGCCACCAACCTGGCCCTCCCCTCCCTTCATTGGGTTTGACTTCAGCTGAAGGAGATGGGTATTCACACTTATAATGTACATACATGTATGTGTGCATGCACATATTCAGAGATGTTTGCACATGTGCACCCTCAATAGCCACATGTGCATGCACACCCACACCTGTGGTTGCAGACACCATCCACACACTGTCCTGCACACAAGGCAGCTTTGCAAGGGGATGCTTCCAGGTTTCTGCTGAAATGAGTTGCCTAATATTTTAGCATGAAAATTTTGAACACTAGAAAAAGTAAAGTCACTCACTCATCCTTCTTGGAAGTGATATAATGTCACCTGATTTCAAACCTTGCAAAGATAAGGAAGAGAACTTAAAACTGTTAAGTGTTGGAAAGCAGCAGATGGTGAAAATTTTTAAAGTAATAAATTGATTATATCATAGTGATAATAACCCCATGAAATAGCATTTATGAGCAGTGCTCACAGGTCTTGTCCCAAAGTGTCCAGTCTCCATGACCCTAATTAGTCCTCACACAATTCCCTCGATTATGTCCCCAGATTGCCGATGATAACAGCAAGTCAAACTAAGTGATCATTCACCATGTCTTGGTTAGTGAATGAGTGGTAGAGCAAGGATTTCACCCAAGTGTGTTCCCCCTCAGAGCACACACTTTTTCACCATGCAGCAAACAAGAAGGCCCATGGCTTCTCTCATTCTGTGAATGGAAAGTGCCAAGAAGAACATTCTGGGACCTGGGGCAGGACAGTTACCATGCCCATGGCCATCCGTAACAGACCAGGGGTGCCCTGAATGGACAGAGCAGCCATCAGTCCAGTTGGCCCTTGGTAGTGCTACTCTTCTAGGGAGCAGAGCCTGCACCACCCTAGGGTAGAAGGGCAAGTGACTGGGGATTTATGGGGCTCAGGAACCACCCAGTGGGCAGGCACCCTGAACGGGATCTGTCCAAGCACAGGGCTCAGGACAACATCTAGTCTCAGGAAGGTTACATGAAGGTAACTGGCCAGGCTCCTGGTGCAGGAACTCAGGACAGGACCAACACTAAGGAAGTCAAGTCTCCAGCAGCTGCCTCCAAAATGAGGCCCTGGGATCCTAGTGAGCCTTGACTGCTAGGGATGCCACTCTGCCTCTTGAGATCTCCTTTTCTAAGTGAGAGGAAATTGGGGCAATATCCTGCAGGTAGGGCACTGCATTGTTTGGGGTATGGAAATCAGCATCACCTCAACACCCAGCTGGTACCTACTGCTAGATGCTTTCCTCAAGGACACTTATCCACAGTGTTGCTCTGAATGCTCTTCTTCTGGTTCCCTGTGATCACAGGATACAGATCACCCCAGCAGCCTTCTGTATCTTCTAATGCTCACCATCAGCCCCTGCACAGCTTGACCACTAAGGCTGTCATTCCAATATGCTTATGTCTTCCAAGAGCATTCTGTTTACTTGCACCCAGTCTTCAGTCCCCAAAGTGAACTGATGATGCAGAAATATCAGGGAGAGCAGGTTTCAGGGGGGCTCTTCAGTGGTGTGATGATTAATACAAGACTGATATGAGATCATATGTAAGGGACTCTACAAAAGATACTGAGCATTCAGGAAAAATAGAAGGGCCCTTGGTCCCTAGGCTTGAGAAGATGAGTCACAGTGCCAACTGGGAGTCCTACCCAGGGCTGGTGAGATGGGGCAGGCCAGGTGGACCTGGCTTTCCAGGGTAGTAAGATGGAATGGGTAGGAGCTGGACAACAACCACCTTCCCTGCACGCTAGAGCCATTTTTCCTTCTAGGAGCTAAGCAATTGTACATAGGTGGAACTGAGGAAGGGAGACACATGTACTGGGGACCAGTAGTCTCCCAGGCTGGACTCTTTCCTTGCCCTGTTGCATAATGTCCTAACTGCAGCCCTTTGGGCAGGAATTTCTAACCTGATTTTAACAGGTAAGAAAAAAGACGCTAAGGGAAATTAAGTAGTGTTCCAGGGCCACCCAAGCAGAGGGATGGTCAGGAAGGAAAGCAGAGTGTGCCTGTTACTGAGGGAGAAAAGGAAATTGTCTCCAAAGACAGACCCCCAAGGGAAGGAAGGCTACATGGTATTTTAATTGTCTTCCTTAGCATCTTTTCTTTGAAAGAGGACAATGAGAGGAAGACAAGTAATGGTTAGGTCACCTTTTTCAAAATCCAAATATATTAGAAGTGAAATCAGCCCATTTCTCAGTTGTATTGAAGTTGAACTTTTAATTCTATAACTCACCAGGAACTGTGTTTCATGTTTTCCTACTTGCTTTTACCTTGAGAGTTTCAACAATAATAAAATAAAATTACAGGAGTGATTATATGTATGAGGTGGGGATTGAAGTAGTGGAGTCACCTTGGTGGCTGCCAGCTTCTGCTAGTCACTGGTCATTGTTCTACTTGCAAGGAGTCTGACAGTGAGGTTCTCATGCTGGAGAATGTGTCACCTTATGCTTTGACACCACTGGGGAAGAGGGAGCAGAAGACTAGAGACTTGGGGCATGTTATCCTAGATTTGGAGTGGTCCTTTGAGTCAGATCCAGACTAAGGCAGCACTGCAGCTCTGGAGTCCAGGGTTCATGGTATGGTTCTCCTGTGCCTTTCTGCCTTTTGGAACACGATCTCGCTGGTACTCCTCTCCCTTGCCTTGCTCTGTGTTTCCCTTCACGTGCTCTCTTCCAGCTATGCTGGTCTTCCTGCTCTTCTTGCAACCCCTCAGGCAGCTCCTAGCAGGTCACAGCCCATTGCATGCAGCTCCTTCCTCTGCCTGACAGCTCCTCTCTTAGTTATCCTCATCTTTTTTGTTATATTTTCGGTTTCTGAATATGACCTTCTCAATGGGTTCTGCCCTGACTGCCCTACTTTGCACTATGATCTGGTAGCACTCCTCTGCCTACTCTTGAAGCATTGACTTCTTTTGACCCCTTAAGGGAAAGCCCTGCTTCTAGACACTTGTTTTTTTTAACATGCTGCATAATGTACTTTCTTATTATGATTGATAATTTCCCTCTCCTTCAAGGGCAGTAATCTTTGCTTTTGTTCATCAGTGTGTCTCAACTGCCATTAGCAGTGCCTGGCACATAGTAGGCACTCAATAAGTATGTGTTGCTCTGGGATCTAGACATGACCCCAGGTGTAGTTTCGCATGGTCCTTACGTGGTTTTGCTTAACTGCTGATGAATCTGTGGACAGGCACAGTGTCCACAGACCTCCCCGTGTGATATGTTACTCTCTCAACCTGATTTCACAGTTCTCCATCTGGTTTGCCACCGTAACAGGTGAGTTTGTGAGATGTCTTGCAGAGGTCCATGGAAACCATTCCCATGGATTCCTGCCAGGACAAAACCCACTCAAGGCAGGGAAGTGAGCCTGATAGTGAATGAACACAGGCTGGTTCTCAGCAGTTGTTTCTCTCTCTCTGTGCCTTAGTGTCCTCACCAGTAAAATCTCAGGTTTCTGGTGAGTGAAGACTTGTAAAGTGCAGAGGAATGGTTCTGTCCCATAGTGCCCAGCGAGGTGAGCTGATATCTGCCTTATTATTTTCTTTTAGGACAATGCCAATTCCCAACTATGAGGAAATCAAGCTTATTTATCTGTATGTTTCCAGGACCCACATTTTTCTATGTTGAACTCCTGAGTGCTATGAAAAATTAGGCATCATAATAACTCTTCATCTCTCCTCATGTAGCCAAAGACCCCAGAACCAATCAGAAAATTCTTTTAATTAAGTGCCATAACTAATCTTCATAGTCATTATTACTCTTTCCTGCCCTTGAAGATGGAAATGAATATCAAGTTTTGAAATGACATGGTCTCAAAGATGCCTTTAAATTTCTTACCCCAACTTTTTTTGGGGGGTGGGGAGCAGGGACCAGGACTGAACCTAATTGCACCTAACCACTGAGTTGCATCCCCAGCCTAACTTTTTATTTTGAGAGGATTCATGAAATTGCTTAGGGCCTTGTAAAGTTGCTGAAGATGACTTTGAACTTGTTATTCTCCTGCCTCAGCCTCCCAAGCCCCTGGGATTCCAGGCATGCACCACCATGCACAGCTCTTACCCCAACTTCTGCTTTTGGCCAAGATGAATGACAAGGCCCAGATATACTCTCCCATCTGAAACAACTAAAAATCAAATGATTGATCAATCGTCAATGAAGCAATTTCTCAAGATGCGGGACATAAAATCAGAAAATCCTGTGACCTTAAAGGTATGGGAAACAATGAAGGGGAGTCCTGTGTTTATGCTTGCTGACAACCTGAAGAGCCCCCAGGCCGCAGCACAGGGAGAACTGACAAAAAAGCTGCAGTCTTCCTGAGTGGAGGGAATGGAGCTGGGTGTAGAAGGAACTGAGGCAGCTA
Source organism: Aplodontia rufa (assembly GCA_004027875.1). Classification (NCBI taxonomy): domain Eukaryota; kingdom Metazoa; phylum Chordata; class Mammalia; order Rodentia; family Aplodontiidae; genus Aplodontia; species Aplodontia rufa. Next base: position 24,358 of record PVKS010005135.1, on the reverse strand, counting down.
AAATTCCCAAGACAGCACCACAGAAGAAAAAGCTGCCCAAAGAGAGAACTGCAGAGATAATGCAGAGGGTCCCCTCTGAATATGCAGCTTACTGGTCAGTGCATATGCGTGGAAACCTCCTCAAAGACAGGCAAAGAACCATCTGCAAGGGTTGGAGGAACAATCTCAGGAGCTCAAATAGGCATCAGGTGGTTCATAGGATTTTGTTTCAGTAGCACGGCAAAATTAACCTTGCACTAATGGGATCTGTTCCCATTTCATAAAGTTTGAAAGCAAGATATTAAATGATCAAACTTTCCAAGTAATTTTATCAAATCCTAAAACAAAGCTCAGATATAATTGCAGAATTATCGCCTTTCAGTGCTCAGTAAAATAAAATCACAATTTCTAGCATCAAACAAAAAACTACCAGACAGGCAAAGAGACAGGAGAAAACATTTATAATGAGGAATCAAAATCAGCTTAGAAATGACAGCTTATTGGAGGGGGTGTGGGAAAAGAGGAACACTGTTACACTGCTGGTGGAACTGCAAACTGGTTCAGCCACTCTGGAAAGCAGTATGGAGAATCCTCAAAAAATTAAGGATGGAACCACCTTATAACCCAGCTAGCCCACTCCTGGGGATTTTCCCAAGAGTTAGAATCAGCATATTGTAGTGATATGGCTTCATCAATGTTTATAGCAGTTCAATATACTATAGCTAGATTATGGAACCAACCCAGATGCCCCTCACTCGATGAGTGGATACAAAACCTTTGGTACTTATATACAATGGAATACTACTCGGCCATTAGAGAAGACGATATTATGGCCTTTACAGCCAAATGGATGGAGATGGAAAGAATTATGCTCAGTGAAATATCCCAATCTCAGAGACTCAAGGGCTGAATGGTATCTCTCATCTGTGGAAGCTACATGGGGAAGCAATATGTTATACAGCTAAACTAATAATAACTTCAAATTGTATGATTCTCAACACTATAGGGAGATGACTCCCTAGATTATTTGAAGGCGTAGGGAGGGGGATGGGGAAGAGGGAGGGTGTAGGAAGAACTCCTAGGAGACTGGAGAGTGGGAATATGGGGGAACCATCTCAGAAGGAGATCTCTGTCCTCCACGAGATATCCATTTAACTCAGGAGTTCTTCTGGGGGAAACAGCAACATGGGGAACCCAAGATGGGCATCCATTATTTGGCATTATCCCTGGGTAACTAAGTATATATACATTGGTTCTTGATTGTTTGATAATGTTTCCCCCTCAATTGTATCTCTATATACATCTAATAAATTTTTTTTAAAAAATGCTTCATGAAAATGTGACATACCAACTGGGTCACAAAGAATGGATTTTACCAGGTGAGGTGGAAGGAAAGGACATGTAAGAAAAAAGCAAAGGCAAGTGATAACAAGAAAGGGCACATTTACAGGACACTGGAGAGCAGGGAATACGTGACCAGGAGTAAAATGAAGTGGAAGATGGACTCAGTTTCGATCTCCAAGAGACATTTGTGCCACTCTAAGGGATCTCTTCCTTAAGGAGATATGAGACAGTGAAGGTCGGGAAATCAGAATTTGAACTTGGATTTATTCAGATAATTCTGACACTTCTGGAGAATTGATCCCCTGATCAATTCTGGGAGCTTCACAATCAGGAAATGGGCTAGAACCAGCCTTGATGGATAAAATACACAAAGTGGCCAGCTCATACCCCCAAGCCTCTGCTGTTCGTCTCCACTTTGCAGGCCCCACATGAAGAGTACACTCAAATGTCAATTTCCAACTCAGAAGGAAGCAAACATTGGCCTTTTAAAAATGCCCCTCAGCAACAGAGTAAGTGAGAAAATCAAGAATGAAAACAAACCTTTTCTTATGTAGTTTGCTTTACTCCTCAGTGAATTAGTGAATTGTTAGCAGTTCCTTACAAATCACTCACCAAATTACTACTTTAGGTCAACTTGACCTTGGGTAAGAATGTTTCAAAAGTGGATTTTCATCTTAGTGATAAACAATAGATCCTTAAAAAAAGAAAGAAAGAAATGACAGCTTAGAATTACCTATGTTGAAGATATTGCCTATAATCCTACACCCAGCAAAAAAAAAAATTTTTTAAAAAATGAATGCAAAATGCATTTTTTTCTGTTATAGAAAAGCTGGAAAAATCATCACGGGCAGGCTTATTACACTATAAGAAATATTAAAATAAGTCATTTGGCAGAAAGAAAATAATACTAGATGAAAATATGGATCTACACAAAGGGAATGAAAAGCCCTGGAAGTCGTGACTACATGGGTAAATATATGACATGTTGAAGTATATGTGCATGTCTTTAAAAGATCGGTGAACATTTAAACAGCTGCTTTAAAATAAATAATAAGTTGAGCTTGTCATAGCTCTCCATGTCCTTATTCCCAGAACCTGTGAATGTTATTTTATATAGCAAAAAAGGCTTTGCAATTGTGACTAAGTTGATTATCTTGAGATGGGTGAATTTTCCTGGATGATATTTTGGGCCCAAAGTACTCACAAGGGTCCTTCATAAAGGGAGACATGAGATCAGATCAGAATGAGTAATGGGAGATGTGACAGGAGAAGCAAAAGTTTGGAGTGATGCAAGGAAGGGGCCACCAGCCAAGGAATGCAGATGGCCTCTTGAAGAAGTCCTAGGAAGGAGTCAGCCCTGCTGACAGCTGACTAAGCCCAGTGAGAGTGAGTTAGTCTCCTGACCTTGGGAACTGTAAGAAAGTTGATGTCATCTTGAGCTATTATATTTGTGGTAATTCGTAATAACAGCAATAGGAAACAAACTCAGATTTGCCATAGGGAATTAATATGGTACTTTAGGGTTATGACATATATAGAAGTATGCTATTCACACAAAGTCCAGAAAGGTGAAGATGGAAATACAGGGTTATAAGATTTTTGTACTACATGTAAGGTGGAATGCAGCAGCCCCTTCTTATCCGGTTTCTCTTTCTGAAGTTTCAGTTACTCATGATCAACCACAATCCAAAAAATATTAACTGGAAAAATTTTTAAGAATGTTAAATAATTTATATAGCAAATTGTTATAATTGTTTCATTTCTTTCGGTTGTAGTTGTGCTTAATCTCTTACCATGCCTAATTTATAAAATAAACTTCATCATAAATATGTAGGATTAGGGAAAAAAAAAACTTGATACGTACATAGGGTTTGATTTTATCCCTGCGCATTCACTGGATTTCTTAGAATGTATCTCCGAAGGATAGGGAGACCACTATATCACATAAAAACAGATTGTGATAAATTAAACATGAGTGATGAAGACTGTAGAAAAAATCAGTAAGTGACCCCACAAAGAGTTGTAGCTGTAATATAATGAAATAAAACATATGCAGTCTCATATCACTTACCCTGTGGTTAAGGACAGTAGAAATAGAGTATTTAAGGATGAATTATAAATGCATAGTCATTTGTGCTTCGTGCAATATATATTTCATTAGCGTTCTTGACGTTATTTAGATTCCAGTCTTCTTGGGGTTGGGGATTTAGCTCAGCGGTAGAGCGCTTGCCTAGCATGCACAAGGCCCCGAGTTCAGTCCTCAGCCCTGAAAAAAAAAAAAAGTGATCTGGATTCTAGTCTTCTTGAGGCCCTATGACCATCCTGTGTCCCTAGGTGGAAAGCAACAATTGTCCAGTTTTCATACCAATAATCACACCAGTGACTTCATAACATCAGAAACCATCTCCAATTATTTCAGAAAGAATTGTGCTACAAAATTCAGAACAATATTCTCTAAACCAAAGCTAGGGATATAGTTCAGTGGTAGAGTGCTTGCCTAGCATGCACAAGACAGTGGGTTCAGTCCCTAGTACTGCCAAAAAAAAATCCATAAACCACTTTTGGTCCCCTTTAATGGGGAAACAAAAACTAGCTACTTATTAGATGTTGTTGAAAAAAAAGAAGTAAAATAAAACAACATATAGCCATTAGTTTTAGGGGAACAAAAACCAGCTACTTATTAGATGTTGGGGAAAAAATAAAACACATAGCCAGCAGTTTTAGGGGACTGGATATTGTGAAGAAATTACAATTCTAAAACTATGGAAGAATCTCTGCTCTTAAAAACTGCATTCATAGGGCTGGAGCAGTGGCTCAGCAGTTACAGCGGCTCAGCAGTTACAGTGCTTACCTGGCATGCACAAGGATGCAGGTTCAAACCCTAGCACCATGTACACAATGAAGTGTTATAGCAACAGAAACCAGATGAAAACTAAATAAAATTGATTCCCCCCCCCCGCCATCCCTCCCCTCTCTCTCAAAAACAAAACTGCATTCATGCATGGAAATTGAATTGAGAATAGTATCCAGGTTCCCAAGACCTGGGCTCTCCCAAAGACTGTGCTGATGGGAACTTCACTGGCTAGTTCTTTGGGCTGAGGTCTCTGCAGAGCCATCAGGGAAAACTTGGGAAAGCATCTAAGCATTAATTAGGCAACTGTGTGTGTCTGTCTTTTTATCTTTTGTCTTAAAAATGTCTTAAAGGGGGGCTGGAGCAGTGGCTTGGTGGTTACGGCACTTGCTTGGCATGCGCAAGTACACGGGTTCAAACCCCAGCACCCATGTACACAACTAAGTGTCAGAGCAACGAAAGCCATGGAAAAACTCAATAAAAATTGATATTCATTCTCTCTCTCTCTCTCTCTCTCTCTCTCACTGTCCTTCTCTCTTAAAAAAAAAAGTCTTCAAGGGGGTTGGAGGGGTGGTTCAGTGGTTACTGTGCTTGCCCAGCATGTGCAAGGAAGTGGGTTTAAATCCCAGCACCATGTACACAAGGAAGTGTTGGAGCAGCAAAAGCTTATCTCCGAAAAGATGAGCCAGGCAGAGGGCAGAGAGCTGCGGCTTCCCTTGTCATTTCTCATCTGCACATGCCTGGGACTGCACTAAAGCAGGAGCACTGACCCGGGGCCCTTGGATAATTTCAAAGGATTTGTGAACTGAGATAGGAACACAATTGCATCTTTACTTTTCTACAACTTCTAAGTGACATTAGCGTTTCCTTCCGTTATGAAGGCTGATCGTAAACCCCAGCAATCTCCACAAGACCCTGAACAGTCATGTGACTGGGAATCACATCTGTGCTTGTGCCTGTAATAGTTTTGGCTGACTTTGCAAACTCATTTACACTCGCCACGGCTTCACCGTTACAGTGGTTATGCTGTGCCCTGAAAACTATTCTTCAATTTGTGTCCCTGATAATCTTACATGTTTTATAACTATGCATTGGCCCACATACCCTAAGAAGGGATCGATTGGTACCACCGTATGCTCAGGACCCAGAAGGGCCAGGTACTTGGTGTTAGAGAGTGGCACACTGGCGTCTGCCCCTAGCAGAAAACGCTGTTTGCCCTGAGCTCTTGCTCTTCTTTGGATAGAATTTCAAATGCAGCGCTTTCCTGTGCCTAGACTTTCATGTATACGCTTCTCTTGGCACTCTCGGTTCATAGCTGTCTTAAGACCCATCAGAATTGAGAACATTTCCTCCCTCAGAGGTGTAGGGTAAATGATGTAGGAAAACACTGCTACAGTTGCTGTGGGAGCCACCTAGGCTGCAAATACTAGCCAGGTTTGTGCATTCTTAAACATTTGTATAAAAGAGAAAAAACTTGAAATAGTCTAATGTTTTAGAGCTCTGGCGGCTCCCACAGCATCACCATTACCGTTGAATCTTTTATGTCTGTCAGTGGAATGCTGGTATTGCAAAGCTCAAAGCTGTCTATGGAAATATGAACTACAAAAAAAAATTGGCATCAATAGCTGGCATTTGTTGAAGAAGTTATTGGCAACTACAGCCGTCTCCTCTTTTAGCCAATGGTAATGTGATGTTTTTAATTCAAGAAAGTATTTCAAGAAAGTCCAAACATAAAAGTTATAAACATTGGATGGTAAATATTTATTAGAAAGGGGAAATGAACTTTATGCAATTAGTTCAATCAATCTTTTTTATGATTACAAGTTCCTCCTGTCCCCCATCACCGCAAAGCAACGTTACTCTTTAACAAGGCTTTAAAGCTATTTAAGCTCAGATATCCTGCCAGGTGAAACAGGGAGGGAAGGCCAAATGCAGGCATTGTTGGCCGAAAGGAAGAATATACATCGCTACTGGAGACGGAGCAAGGAGGAGGGAGCAGTTAAGGCAACTTCCTGACCATGATTGCTGCCTCACAAGCCCCTGACCCCTTTCCAACATGACAGGGGGATTTCTCTGTCCCCCTTTGCCAGCACCGCAGTATCTGGAGATTCTCAGTTGAAAGGTGCTATGTAATGATAGCCCATCCCTTCATCCTGTCTGCTTCTGAGCAACATATTCCGCCACTGTCACTCTGAAGCCCAGACATGACTGCCACGGTAGCAAGGAAGGTAGCACTCACACTGGCCGCGGTTGCCATGAGCACAGATGTACTTACATTCCAGGGCATTTGCAGGGGACCACAGTGTGTATGTTATGCTGTTTTTCCCAGACATTGTTGAGCACAGAAACTGCGAGCCGACGGGAGGAAGTGAGTGTCTGGAGTGGACGCAGGCTGTAAAGGGGTTCATTTGTTCTTTGCTGTCTAATGTTTCATGCTTAACTCTTTCCCGTAGAACTCTCATGGTCTTTGGTGCAGCATGGAGGTGCCGTGCATATGGCACAGTGGTAAAGAAGTCAGGCTGCCCAGGCTCCTGCCCTGCCTCCACTTCTTTAACACGCTATACAATCGTTACATATTAACCTTCTAATCTGAGAAACGGGAGAATAAATTCTGTGTGCACATCATGGAGTTGAGAGATGAGTATCAGAAGAACTAGAGCAACTGGCATGTAACACACCTCAGTTAAGTGTTCCTGGTGTCATTTTTCTGTCACCTTTCATGGAGCCAGTGAGAAAGGGGACCTGGTTCAGCTGACCATCATAGTGACTGATCCTCCTTTTCTGTGTCTTTTTCTGTGCTGTTCTCTCCATTCCTCTGGGAACCCTGGGAGTCTGTAACCCCCAGGGCCTGTGACCCCCTGTACCTGTTTTGGCAACTCTCAGCCCTAAGACTGGAAAGCCTTTCTATCCTTCAGACCACTGCCTGGACATCTTGATGGACACAGGAATCCCTGTAGCTTCCAAGAAGCTTATGCTGTCAAAATGCTACCTGGAAGCAAGAGTCTTCTCTCCAGTATTAGTTTTAAACTTGGTGGGTTTTTAGAGCCTCCTACAAAAACTGTTACAAGTTACTGTGCCCCACTCCAAATCCTGTCTTAAAATCTGTAGCAGGGGGATGGGTTTCAGGAATTTGTCTTTTTATACATCCCCTCTCCCAGGATCTTGCATTCAGACTGGTTTGGAAACTCATGATCTGAATCTATCCTTTTAATGCCAGTGGAGCTGCCAGAGTGGTAGGTTGGCAGGGTCCTGGAGCCTGCCTGGCCCTGCCCTGCTCAGGCGGGGCTTGTATGATCGTATGTGGAGCTGGATGCCCAGCTGAAAGCTCTCCTGCCTATGTGGGTCTCAACTTCAGGCCTAGCATCTGCAGCCTCTCGAAGCTGTTGGACTTTGGCAGCAGATGGCCCCAATTTTCCAGAAGTGTTTGAAAGTTTACAGTACAGTGCCTTTTCGGCTCTCCAGACAATGCAAATTGTTATCTTTCAAATATTTCAAATTTTGTCCCCCTCGGCCAGCTAAGTGGTCAGGTGCCTGGGCCCTACCCTCAAAGAGCAGCACCCAACCCCCAGTCCCAACCAGATGAGGGTCTCTGCTCCCTGTAGTAACATGAAAGGAGTGGCCATGCGCAGGATGCAGGAAACCTTCCAGAAGCAGTCCTGGCATGCCGGCATGGGGGAAGACTTCAAACTGCAGCGGGATTTGTGGAAAATTTGGATCAGTCACTTTTCCATCCAGCCAGCCCTTGGAGTTTTATTTTATCTCTCTTTGGCTTGTGGTATCAGCAACACATTTTTGAGGGAGTTTACGTAACCATTCCCTTGGGAATCACTCTGAATTAGAGCTGCTCTCTCGACTCTCAGTGAGTACCCAGTGATCAAGAGGCAAAACAACATCATTCACCTTCATGGTCCTTGAAAAGGCCACCACTAGTTGAATAAAAATGGTAAGGGCTGAATGCATGATCCAGGATGTCCTTCTGAGAAACTCAGCCCTTCATGTTTTCATGGTACTCCAGGGACGGAAGCTGAGTGTTGATTTCATTGCCGCCTAGCACTTTGAAGAATTGTGTGGCAGACGGACTGGATGTGCCTTTTACTAAACCATAAATGTAGTGTGCGCGGTAACACATGCTGAGCCAGGGAGCTGCTTCATTTTCTTTGTGGTTTGCAGGGACTAGAAGCTTTCTGCTACAGTTCGAGAACTATCATGGGACACCTCCATCTCCCTGCCCTGATTCAGCTTAAAGTGGCTTCCCCTTCACGTTTCCAACTTGTTCTCAGGTAGCACAGTTTCGCTGAAGGCAAGGTTTACACTGCCTGGTGGAGTTTGCTCATAGACCATCACTAATCCTTGATGCCTTTGGATGCTCAAGAAGTTTCAGATTTTGAATTTCTGAATTAAGGATGCCTAACTGGTAAAGTCTATGCAAATATTCCAAAATCCGAAAAACTTCAAAATCTAAACTGCTTCTGGCTCCAAGCGTTTTGGATCAGGAATCTTCAGCCTATAGAACCTTGAAAGCAGAGGGAACAGCCCAGAGCTGAGCAGGGAGCATTCTGTTCCAATGCAAATAAGAGGAGATGCTGAGCATCCCCGGAGGCTTATACAGAAAAGGTGAGATCATACAGGGAGAAAGTGGGAAGAGGAAATTGGAGACTGGTGAAGAGGTGGTATAACTGGTAAGTCAGGAAAGCTCCAGCTCTACAACGTAGATTACATATCTCCATTTCCTCATCTGTAAGATGAGTACAGTGAGTGATGTGAGTGGTTTTGAGATAATCCTGAGAAAGCACTTACGTCATGAATACCCAGGCTTGGTAAATGCTTAGCATATGCCACTTTCAGCTCACCCTGTTGAAACCCAGCATTGCTTTACTTATAAATCCATTAATTCATCATTTGCTCATTCATTCATTCCGCATGTCTTTATGGGGTATGCATATATGCTGCCGGGGCTACGTGCCAGCTAATGAGATGAGACAACTACAGCTCTCCAGGAGCTCAGTGTCCAAGGGTGCAGCAGGCCTGTGAAACATGTCCCCCAGAAGGACCAGGGAGGTCAGTGCACTCTTAGGGTCTTTTTGGACACTTCCTGGGGAGGGTGATGGAAAGACTGCTTTCACAAGGGATGAGCACTTGGATTTGACCTTGAAGAAGGCACAGGAATATGACTTTGTCGAGACCTCATATTCAGTCCTGGCCTCAGCTCCCTGGCCATGTTCACTCTCTGCCCTACATCTTCAGAATAGTGTGGTACAGCCTGCAGAAGGCAGGCCTCTAAAAGAGGCGGGAAGGGCCCTTGAGCCCAACACATCTGCCTCTGCAAGGACGCAGATTGCCGTCTGGTGCAGGTAGTACAGGTGTGCACAAAGTTGTCAATGAAAGAATAGGGGCAAGAGTTCGAATGAGAAGTCTGTAGCAGTTTTAACTGGGTCCTGAAGGGCGTGAGGGGAGGTTTAATTGACTTATGTGTTTGAGATTTGCAAGCTGTGTTGAATATGGGAGAGATTACAATTAAGAAGACCTTTGGGAAGTGATTGTGGTTGTCCAGATGAAAGAAAAAGAGGACTTAAAGAAGTAGTGGCCTTCAGGATGAAGTGAAAGAATTTGTTCTGGAAAAGTCATTGGCATTTTCTAATGCATCTAATAAAAACTTAGTAAACAGGTATTGGGAGCACTAAATAATTATATCAAAGACTGATAGCTTTATGGTGCTATCTTTCCCCGTTGTAAGTGATGATTGCATGTAACTGTCACAGGGTCTCCCACGCTGGGCACTCTTGGTATGTTGAGCTGAATGTTCTTCAGTGGGGACTGTGTTGTGTTCTTAGGATGTATCAGCATTCTTTGCCTCTACCTGCTATAAGTCAGGAGTTGTGACTACCCCGACCTAGATGTGATAACCAAAAATCATCTTCAAACATTGCCAAATGTCCTTTGGGGGCAAACTCTCCCCAGACCGAGATCCCTTGATCTATATGATAAATGCTTAGAAGGAGATAAAAGATCATGTAATCTTTGTAATTTTATTCACCTATAACACAACTTGAAACACATAGAAAAGTGCACAATTCTAAGTGTATGGTTGCCTTTATTTTTTCACACACTGAGCGCATGATTATGACTAGCACATCAGGAAATAGAGCATTCTGGAGTTCCAGATGCATGCCTTTTACCCCCCTTCTATTCCCTCACCCATAGCAATAACCACTCTTTCACTTTCTGAACACACAGGTTGGTTTTTCCTGTCTTTGAACTTAAATGAAATCATGTGCTTGTATTAGTTCTTGATAGATTTTGATGGAGTCATTGATCTCCATAGAGTTTATCCATTTATACTTTCATAAACAACTTAGGAAAGTACCTGCTTTCCTATGTTTCACCCAGTTTTTCTGAACTGTGCCAGTCCAAACCTTTAAGAAATGAGTCTAACAGAAGAAGAAATCAGGAAATCTGTCCCATTCACAATATCCTCAAAAAGAATAAAACACTTGGGAATTAACCTAACAAGGGAAGTCAAAGACTTCTATAATGAAAACTATCAGACAATGAAGAATGAAATCCAAGATAACCCGAGAAAATGGAAAGATGTTCTATGCTCTTGTTTAGGCAGAATTAATATAATAAAAATGACCATTCTGCCAAAAGTTCTATATAGATTCATTGCAATCCCCATCAAAATACCAATGTCATTCTTTATACATTTAGAAAAAGCAATTCTCAAATTCATTTGGAACAATAAGAAACCCAGAATAGCCAAAATATTACTAAGCAAGAAAGATGAAACAGGTGGTTTTGCTATAGATCTAAAACTATACCAAAGAGCTATAGTAACAAAAACAGCATGGTACTGGTATCAAGATAGGAATGAAAACCAATGGAATAGAATAGAAGACCATGAAACACACCCTCAAATCCTTAAGCATTTGATCTTTGACAAAGGGGAACAAAATATTACATGGAGGAGAGACAACCTTTTCAACAAATGGTGCTGGACAAATTGGACAGCCACTTGCAGAAAGTTGAAATTAGACCCTTATTTTTCACCTTGCATGAAAATCAAATCAAAATGGATCAAGGAGCTGGGAACTAAACCAGCTACCTTGCAACTGCTGTAAGATAAATTAGGACCAACACTTTAGCATTTGGGAGTAGGCAAAGACTTTCTCAACATGTCCCCTGAAGTAAAAGAAGTAAAGTCAAAAATCAGTGAATGGGATGTCATAAATCTGAAAAGCTTTTGCACTGCCAAGGAAATAATCGGAAGAGTCAAGAGGTTTCCTACAGAATGGGAGAGAATCATGGGCTGTGATTTTTCTGACAGGGGACTCATATCCAGAATCTACAAAATCCTCAAAAATCTCAATCTCAAAAACACTAACAACCCAATCAATAAATGGGAAAAGAGTTAAATAGAAACTTCTCACCAGAGGACATTGATCAAGCCAATGAATACATGAGAAGGTGCTCTAAATCACTAGTAATCAAAGAAATGCAAATGAAAACTACATTAAGATTCCACCTCATACCAGTCAGGATGGCAAAAATGAAGAATATAAACAACAATAGATGCTGGAGGGTTGTGGAAAGATAGGTACAATAGCACACTGTTGGTGGAACTGCAGACTGGTACAGCCCCTCGGGAAAGCAGTGTGGAGAATCCTCAAAAAATTAGGATGAACCCACCATATGATCCTACTATTCCTCTCCTGGGTATTTTTCCAGGGGAGTTAGAATCCACACACTACAGTGACATAGCAAAATCTATGTTCATAGCAGCTAAATTTACAATAGCTAAATTATGGAAACAACCCAGATGCCCCTCACTGGATGAATGGATCCAAAAACTGTGGTATAGTTATTAGAAATAACTATACCTCAATTAGAAACAATGATATTACAACCTTTGAAGGTAAATGAAATGGATGGCTATGGAAGAAATCATGTTGAGTGAAGTTAGCTTGACCCAGAGAGTCAAGGGTCGAAAGTTTTCACTCATCTGTGGGGCTGGAGCTAAACCCAGGCTTGGGTGAAAGTTAGTCAAACTCATGTATTAGACCCAGCAAAAAAGGCATAGTAGAAATAACCTAGGGCATTCATAGAGATGTATCAGGAAGGAGCAGGGGAGAGAGGTAGAGTGGGAGAATAGGGTGCAACTAGCAGGTAAATCTAATTTAAGAATATATGCATATATTGTTTCCTTGAATGCGTTTTTGATTGTACAACAACTAAATTTGTTAATTAAAAAAAATGAGCCTAATACAGGTAGAATTGCATTTCTTTCATTAATGAGATTGAATATTTTTTTCATACATTGAAAAGCCTGTGCATTCTCTTTTCTGTGAGTTCTCTTTTTTACCCCCAGCCCTATACTGGGGGTTAAGCCCAGGGGCACTGTACCACCAGGATAAATCCCAGCTCTTTTTATTTACTTTTGAGATGGAGCTGCACTAAGTTGCAAAGGCTAGCTTCGAACTTCCTCCTGCCTCAGCCTCCCAAGTAGCTGGGATTACTTGCTCGTGCCACCACGTCCTGCCTGTGAACTATCCTCTTAAACCCTTTTTGTTTTTGTTTTTTTCTGTATTAGGTCATTGATCTTTCTAAATCATTTGTTAGAAATTTTATATATTAAAGAAATTAGATCTTTAGCTGAAGCATGAGTTTTAAATGTTCTCTTTTCTTCCCATCTTATATTTTTATTTATGCTGTTAATGTCAAGCAGAGATGTGTGTACATGTGTATTTAAGATGAAATATATCATTATATGTAAGTTGCATCACAACTTCTTCCAGTACATTTTTTGGGGGTGGAGGGGAGTTTAGTGGGGATTGCATCCAGGGGTCCTCTACCAGCCTCTTTTTTTCTTTTTTTCTTTTTTTTTTTTTTTTTTTTTTTTTTTTTTTTTTTTTTTTTTTTTTTTTTTTTTTTTTTTTTTTTTTTTTTTTTTTGCGACTGGGTCTCCTTAAGTTGCTAAGGCTGGCCTTAAACCTGTAATCCTTCTGCCTCAGCTTTCCTTTTTATACTTCCTAAAATCTGTTGAAATGAGCACTAATTTTTCTTCCTTATTAATGGACATGTGCATTTGAGCTTCTGAATATCCCTCGATATACTCTGTGAATCTTGCTGTGTAATGTTTTCATCTTCATTATTTGCAGTTTGGATTATGATTTTCCCTTTGACCACAAAGTTCTTTAAAAGGAGAGTTCTGAAATTTTCGAGTGGCAAGGTTATTTATTCCCTAGTTGGTTTTTGTTTGTTTGTTTGTTTGTTTTAAGAAAGAGGGGACAGAGATAGAGAAGCAATCTCTATTCAGTTTTTCATATGACTTTCATTCCTGGGACACTTTATTGTGTATGTGGTGCAGGGGTTTGAACTCATGTACATGCGCATGCCAGGCAAGCACCGTAACTGCCAAGCCACCACTCCAGCCCAGATTCCCTAGTGCTTTTAAAATTCAGTTATTTAATTACACAGTGGTTTTAATTTCCATATTTTATTTAGCCAAGTTTTTATGACTGTCCATGACATTGAAGATATGTTGGTCTGCAGGGTATAGAGTTCTATCAATTATATTTACCCTATTATGTTACTTAGATCTCTTATATCCTTATATCTTTGTCCATTTATTTGTAATGGGATAAGGAAGATGAGTTAAACTCTGCCGCTAAATTTTTTTGTTGTTGTTTTTCCCTCCTTTTTCAAGTAAATTTTGTTTCATGAGATTTAATGCCAAGCTATCTAGTCCATAAATATTTATAGCTGAAAATTCCCACTAAGAATTGTATTTTTAACATTATAAGGAGTCCTTTCTTATCTTATTTCATGCTTCAGTTTCTGGATTCAAGTTTTTTTGACATTGGGATAGTTACTCTCCTTTGTCTTTCTTTTTGACTTTCTAAATTTCATAACTTTTTAAAAAATCTCTCATTATATGGTGAATAATAATTTTGGTTTGAGCTGAAGGACTCTTTGATAGATAAGTTTAGCTCCTTTACTATTAGGTCATACATCCAATGCTAGTCCTTGCACCATTTTTGTATTACAATTTATCTCTTAATTATTTCTTTTTATTGCCTTTTACTGTACTTTCTGGATTTTCCTTGCTTTTTTATATCTTATGTTTCTTTTTTAGAAGATTGATATTCTTGTTCCAGTGATTTCCTTGTAAATGAATATATTTAATCTTCCATGTTTCCACATCCCTTGAATGCTTTAAAGATCATCTCTTGTCTTCGGTGTTTGTTTGGAAGTTTATCTCCTTCATGTGATTTACAATTTAAAAGGAAATGTGTTTAAATTAAGAAACAATTTTAAAAGCAAGTCAATTTTCATTCCATAGTCAGTGGGAGGGTATCATTCAAGGGTGTGAATGGTGAGAAACAGATTTTGGGTCCTTACTATTGAGTGAGGAATCTCTGCTCTACACGGTCTGTGCTCCCATCAGCTGTGTCTTCTTCAGTCTTGCCTCTGCCCTATTCTCTTTTCTCTCCTTCCGGGTCTCTAATTGCACACATGTTAATATTTTCCACTTGATCCCCACATCTCTTTACCCATCTCTTTCCCTCCTCCTCTTCATATTTTTAAAGTTTTTATGAGTGTATTATAGTTATACATAAAAGTGGAATTCATGTTGACATATTCATACATCCCTCCTCTATTCTACCAGTCTTCCTTCTATTTATTATTTTTTTTAATTTGTACATTATAATAAATACTGGAATTCACTGTGATGTGTTCATACATGCACATAGCATAATTTGGTCAATTTCATTCTAGCCACCAATTCTCTCATTCAGTGATAATTTATTAATTTTTCTTCTACAATTATGTATTTAATTTTTAAATATGTGTTCCTGGATTCTATTTAAATTTGCCCAGTTGTGCTTATGTGATTTCATCCTCTGTCTTTAAACATTTTATAGATCATTACTATATATTCTGTATGTGGTCCTTGTTTTATCTCACAACACCTTGGCAGCTAAAGCCTTTTGCCTGTTGCCTGTACGCCTGTCACTGACGTTTCCATGCTTGGTTGTGAATTTACATTTTATTGAGCAGGACCATAGAATTCTAAAACCCTAAATGGTGATTGTTTTCCTTCAGAAAAACTTTGTTTCGGCCAAAGCCAGGGCTGGCTGCCACTAACCTTTCCAGAATTAGTAAACATCCTTTCAGAGTCCGTGGTTTAACCCAGGTGTCTCAGGTAGACCTAACCTGGTTGCCAGTCACAGACTTACTCTTCCAACTGCAGTGCTGAGCCCATTGCCTGCCAACAGGGGAACGCTCTCCTTATACCTGTTCATCATAGACGGGTATATGTTTGTATTTAATGTGAATGTGTGTGAGTATAAGAGAGAGATTGGTTTTCTTCCTCTGATATTTCCTTTATGTCTGGTGAGCTCAGGAATAAGAATTACGTTATAGTACCTAGCTGGTCTGTCATGGAAGAACATCCCTACCTCCCAGGTAGCATCTGGTCTGCCATCTTCTGGCAGCAGAGAGGCCTGTCAGTCACCCTTCTCTGCAGAGCACCTACTGTATTCTGGTTCCATGGGTATGATGAAATAAATGTGTTTCCACGTCTCCCCTCCACTGCCCAAGTTATATTATTTTTCTTAGTGGTTAACATTTTACCTTTAAAACTTCTCACATTTCAGTTCTTTTATCTGTTATATTTTTGCTTTTCCTCCAGCTAGAAAAATTGGTGAGTGGCTATTGGCCATCTCCTCCTGCTTCCACCCACCTTCTTTTCCAGACAGTTGTTCTCCACTATTTCTTTCTTGTCTGGGTTTCCATCGCATGCGTTCTATTCGGTACCTTCAGTCCCCACGTTGATTTGAAGCAGTACTTGGATCAGACCTCCCTGTGCGTCCTTTTTCCATAGGTTCTCTAGCCATTTCTTAGCTGGCTAAAATTCATCTTCTGATAGTCTCTCCAAAAAAGGACCCAAGAATTTGTATGTTCAAAAGTCTTTTGAATTCCCTATTGAAATACTTGAATAAAAGTTTAGTTGGTACAGATTTGGTCTCCCTTATTTGAGATGTTTGGGACCAAACGTGTTTCAGATTTTGTATTATTTGCGAATAAATAATGATATCTCGGGACTGAGACCAAAGTCTAAATATGAAGTTCATTTATATTTGATATAAAACTTATACACATAGCTTGAAGGTAATATAATGCAGTATTTTTACTGTGCCTGTGTTTTCCTGTGATCCGTCACATGAAGTCAGGTGTGGAATTTTCCGCTGATAGCGCCTATCACATTGGAGCTTACAGACTTTTGGGTTTTGGAACATTTCAGATTTTGGATTTTCAAATTAGGGGTGTTCAGCTTGCACACACGTCCGGGGCCACACGTTCTTTCCTTGCGTCTCTCTCAGCATTTATTTCCTACTGCCTCCGAGGTGAGGCTGCTGCAGAGGCACCTGGCAGGTGTCTTTTCCTGTTATCTGTGATGTGATGCATTTGCGTGCTGTCCAAAGGATGTTTTGCTGTATCTTTGACATCTAATAACTTTATCAGGACATGGCTCTGGGTCCGTCATTCTTTGCCACTTTTCTTGGAACAAGATTTTGCTTTTTAGTCCAAGATTGAGATTGTCTTTCATTTCAGGACTGTCTAGAATTAATGTTTCAGTGCTTTTTATGCTACCTTGTTTTAGTTCCCTTTTTCAGAAGGACTGTGCTTCTGACCCAGCTTGAGCCCCTTGACCTCCGCAGATTCCCTCCTGGGGATGTCCTGAAGCACTTTGTCGTTTATGAAGTGTGGTGATGTAAATGACTGTTTTTAATTTAGAAGACATCACAGTGACAGGCAATCATATGGGCCACCCATTTGCCCATTTGTCCTTTCGAGAAAATGAATTTGAAGCAGGGTGATTGCTAGGCTTGGGCACACAGGGCAATGCTGGTGGCCCAGCCGGGGTTGGAGGCTGCAGTTTTAAGTCTCCTTTCTGCTCATTCCTGTTTTCTTTCT
Organism: Aplodontia rufa; assembly: GCA_004027875.1. NCBI lineage: Eukaryota > Metazoa > Chordata > Mammalia > Rodentia > Aplodontiidae > Aplodontia > Aplodontia rufa. The sequence goes on along the minus strand of PVKS010005135.1, from coordinate 7,206 downwards.
TTTTACATAAAACAAAGGTGACCACCAACCTGCTTTCCAACAGCCCAGTTTTACTTGTCTTTGAACTTGCAGTAAATCAAATCATACTTTTTTCCTTTGCTCTAATACAGCATATTTTATCTGTTGATGAAGGACATTTGGCTCCTACCTTGAGACTAACATGAACAGTATCGGAATGAACTTTTTCTTCTAACTGGGTGCTGTGTATTTATAGACTGACTCATGCTGTGTGCATGAGAGGTTGTAGACCATAGGTGCTGACGAAAGTGTGTTCCTTCAGCAGGTATCAAGGTCTAAGAAGGCACTGAGCTAGGAATTTTGAACAGTAGGTCTTGGCTGCTGGACTTAGTTCAAATCCTGGCTCTGCCCTCTGATGTCTGAACATATCCGGTCAAGTGATTCAACCTCTGTGCTGAAATGTTTGATGTATAAAATGGGATCAATAACATTGCCTACCTTATAAAGTGGTGATGAGGATACATGAGATGACACACACAAAATACTGAGCCCCCTGTCTCCTCACAATAATGCTTAATATCAGAGTTGCTGTATTCAGTTCTTTGTTTTATGTTTGTCTACAATGAGTGTCTGGTTTTGCCTCGGGTAAATAATGATAACTGTTGAGTCCCTGACATACCCCTATCTTTCGTCTGTGTGGCACTGTCTTTTATGTATTTATTTGTAATATAATAAAAATCCAACACCCATCACCTTCAAGCTCCTGCCCATCAGATTGAACATTCTTGATGATGTCTTTGAGGAGTGTTTCATGTAAATAATGAGAAATCTTGGGGATGGGTCCAAGTCCAAACACAAAATGCATTTATAAACTTTATGCAAATAACTCAAAGGTAATTTGTAATGTTCTCTTTACTGCACCTGTGTTTTGACTGTGACGCAGCACATGAGGTCAGTTCTTTGACCGCTGAGGAGTGCGTTCCTACAGGTCTTTTCAGTACATACTTAAGAATAGAATTGCTGGGTATTGAAATGTGTATGTCTTCTGTTTTAGTAAACATGGCCAAAGAGTTTCTAAAGTTGTTGTACCAAGTTATATTTTATCACCAGTGCATGAGGGTTCTTGTCAAAGCTTGGAATTCCCATCATTTTCATTTTAACCATTTTGAGGAGTGTGCAGTGGTATCTGATGATCTTAATTCACTTTCTCTGATGACTAGAGAGATTGGTACATTTTTTATACATTTCCTGGCCATTTAAATATTCTCCTTTGTGAAATATCTGTTCAAGTCTTTAAGTCTTTTGTCTGTTCTTCTACTGTACCTTTCCCTTATTTGATCTACAGCAGTTTAGCGTTGTTTTCTTCTTTAACTACATTCTAATACAAAACCCTTCATTGGTCATGTGCATTATGAATGTGTGTTACAAATATCTTCTTTTGTTTTCTTGCCATTGTATTTTGATAAACAAAGTCTGAATTTTAATATAGTATAATTCACTGTTTTTTCATTCATGGTTAGTGCTTTTTGGGTTCTGTTTGAGAAATCTCTGCCTAACCTTGTTCCCCATCTCTTTGATGATTAGAAAAGGTTTATGGGAAAGCCCTGTCTATAAAATGCATTATAAATGGTTTACACCACCTTCTTCCTGTCTCTCCTGATGTGGCTGTTATTCCTCTTAATCCCAAGCACTCCTACCCCATAAATTCTCCTCCTGGGTCAGCCTTGCCTCATGCACACGTGTCTGCACATGGATGCAACACTCTCGAAGAACTCGTGGGTCAGAGTACGAGGAATCAAGCATTTAATGAGGTGCAGTCAGTCTTTACGGGACCAGCTGTGCTGCACTCAGCACTCTCATCTTTTTATTGCTCCATTGAGAGATGAACAGCAATAGGAACACGTAGGCTTTTCTGAACAGTGTTGCACTGGAATCACTGACTTCTTTAAGGGCACAGATCAGCTCCTACATACTTGCAAAAGGAGAAGGAGCTGCTGAGGGCTTCTCTTAGCTCATTTGGAAAGCACCCTTCAGTTCTAGTTTCCTTCCCTTTCTCGTATTTAATTTTGTCCCTTCGACCTCTAAGCATTTTTTGACTTTAGACAGCACAGTTGTGCATCTATTTAATGCAGATGTTTGAGATTACTTGGATCAGTGGACCTTTAAACTGAGCACGGCACGCCCTTTGCAAACCACATCATGACCACGCCATCCACACCACAGGGCCTCCCTCCCCTTTCCCAAGTGCACCAGCAGATTCTCCTCGCCACACCCTGGAGGGTCATGTATCCTCACTCCAGCTCGGGTCTTTGGCCATGATTGAATTTGGCATCCTGGATGCAGTGTGTCTTTAAAAGATCCTCAGGCACATCTGCTTTCAATTTTCAGGCCATGAGGCAAGGATTTGGGTGCAAGTAGTTTATCTGGGAAGTGATCCCGGGAAATACTGTGAGGGGGCTGTCTGTGGCAGGAGAGAAGTCAAGAGAGGTGCACTGATGGGTGGCTGCCATGTGAAATGGCACCATCCTGCCTGGGACCTATGAGCAGAGTGCAAAATGGGCCTCAGAATCATGCCCCAACCGCAAGTGGGATGGGGGTACTGGCTGAGCCCTGCCATTGCCATCCCTTTATGGCAGATGGTGCTGTCTGCACACTACTCCTTGCGGGGAGGATGCTGGCTACATCGACCTCAGTGATTTTGATGAACTGTCTCATTCTGAGCGCGTTGTCAATGTCCAGATTTCTTCTTAATACAGTTGAGAATCTGTGTTTTTAAATGCCCATTCCTGGTTGTATTATTGCAGTTGTAGAATTGTGGATGTTGTGAAATTTTTTAGGGGAAATACTATAAGAAATTATGTGTAGCTCAGCTGAATTAGAAATCAGGCAGGGAAAATGCCTCCGTAACCCCATGGGGACTGAGTCCTTCATTTGGACTCTATTTCTGGGCCTCATGACAGCTGCTCACCCCTCTGATGTCAGCTGTAGAGTGGCGTCTTCCAGCAGACCCTCTCTGATGAAGTTCGATTAGATCCATTTCCTGTGTGCTCAGTGCAGCCCATGGATATCTGTCTTATCCCTCTCTACATTAAATGGAACAGATTGTTTGCTTATCACTCCCGAGAGGCAGGCGCTGTTTCCCTAATGCCTCTTAGGCCTTCAATACCGGATGATGGAACTGCTGAACTCAGTCCTATGAGACAAGCTCTTCTAGGAATAAATTCACAGAATTTCATTGAACTCAGTGAAGCAGGTGAAATGATGCTCCTGTTTTCTGCACATCCCAATTTCCAATCCTCCCTCTTCCCCACATTTCAAATCCCAAATTCAAGGGTAATTGCATTGCACCTCTGACCCCAGTTGTGACCTGTGTGCACTGGGGTTCTTCTCAGTCACAGCTTCTCCCCATGTTCCACAGCATCTGATGTGCGCTGGACTGTGGTGCCTGGTGGAAGGAGATACATCCTGCAAGACCAAGCTGGATCCTCCCCTGGATGGCACTGAGTGTGGGGCAAACAAGGTAACCACCCAACTCCCACCACTGCCAGCGTGCAGCTCCACTCTCCTGGGCACTCAGTGTCCTTCCCTTTGAAAGGTAGAGTGTTCTCTTCTCATGAACCCCTGAACATCCTGTTGGCACTGCAGAAATGCCCATGGAGCCCACTGCAGGCAAGGGGTGCCTACATCACCTCCTTTTTTCTTATGATGATACAAGAATCATTTACTTAACATATTTGCTAGATTAGCTCCTTTTGTCCCTTGAATAAATTTACCTACAAGGGAATCTTTCCATAAGTTTACAATTTCATTTGCCATATACAAAACGTTGTCATCAGTGAAGCTGATGAGAACAATGTTGTCCAGTTCTAGCTAGACATTAAGAAGTCAAGCCTGATCCTCCTGGGTAGGAAAGATGGTAAATGTTAGTGAGGTGAGGTGGCCGGAACCAGTGACCACACATCTTTGCCCTCAGTCTCATTTCAAGAGTTGAAAAGGAAGTCACAGATCATTCTGTTGGGAGCTGCTAAGTGACACACTTTGGAAAAAACCTGTTTTGGAGAATTGGTTTTCTCTCATTCTTAGGAAAAACCATGGTGCACCCACATGGTGCTGACTGTCATCCCTGGCACCCTGAGGTTCTAGCCTCAAACCCAGAGGTGGGGCCTTCCAGAGTCATGTTAAGCAAGTTTGCAGATGCTCAGGTCCCGTCGCAAGCTATATAGAATAATCCTTTTTCTGAGAATTTAGAAAATCCGAATGGATCACATTCTGTGTGGAAGTTTAAGGCAAAACCCAAACCCTAGAGAGATATAGGTATCAAGTTAAACATGTACTGTCAATTGACGACAGATATGCACATCCTGAAATAGTCTACTTTCATGTCAATTTCAAAAACCAATTTTTGCCATCATGGAGGGACCCACAGTCCTTTAGAAAGTGAGCAGCTCTGCTGAGTGCCCTGGCTCTGGCCATCCCTCCTGTGTTTCAGTGGTGCCGTGCTGGGGAGTGTGTGAGCAAGACGCCCATCCCGGAGCATGTGGATGGGGACTGGAGCCTATGGGGCGCCTGGAGCATGTGCAGCCGGACCTGTGGGACAGGAGCACGCTTCCGGCAGAGGAAATGTGACAACCCACCGTAAGTTCCCCTTGACAGGCCTTCGAGGTGCCACCATGGGTGTTTCTGACTGCAGCTCTCACTGCCTTATGCTGAGAATTCAGCATGAATAAAATGAGATAGAACCAAGGTCAGGATGCAGGGCCTTGAGTATTGAATGGCGTCTCAGCATCCCTAGAGCCCTCTCTGAACAGGGACACAGTGGAGTCCTGGGCTGAGCTGGCTCTTTTACTCCCTGCCTGGGCTCTGGTACAGAGATTTCCTGAGACAGCTGGATTAAAGTCTGTCTCGTCTGCTTCATGGTTTACTTAGTCAAGGGTCATTCTCAGGAAGCCTGTAGGTCTTCCGGAAATGGAGTCCACCCTTCAAATTGGCTGTTGGCTGATTCTGGAGCAGTCTTCTTGTTCATTAGTCCAAAGTATCTGCCTTCAGATGTCTTGTTCATCCAAATATTTTTCACAGGTCTTCCTGGGACTATTTGACAGGGAAAAAAAAATTGGAGTTTATTTCTCTCCTCTGTTTGTTTTTACTGAATACAATGACACCAGGACCTTTCCTGGTCACCCTTGGACCCAGACTTAGATTTGTGCTCAATTATTTTAAGTCTATCTCCAAATATTTTCCCCTTTTCCTCTTTAAGTGTCCTAATTTTAAAATGTTTCTTTTAATGGTCTGATTTCTTTCTTGGAAGTCATTTCAGTTTGGAAAACGAGGAAGTGGTAGGTCATGACTAAGAAAGAAATGCTTTATATCCACTTTTATGTCATGTTGATGAAGAATTAGCTAGCGCCTCTTGTGTTTAGGAATCCTGATGCTCAAACTTTATTGATTAAATCATACAAATGTTGTTGGTAGGCCATGGAGAGTGGACACCATCAACCTCTCCAGTTAACTCTAGTGGCCAGCCTGGCCCAGGGACCTCCTGGATGAAGGAGGGCATATGCCCATAGTTCAATCAGTAGCTAGAACATATGTGTCATCACGTATTGTCTTTTCAAAACATAATACAGAGTAGTTGGCACATAGTTGGTATTTAATCTGTTAGGAATAATTTCTTAGCTAAAATAATAGCTGGGTAGATGATTAGAAACTCTGTTTGACTAAATGGTGAGAAATTAATAAAAGGAGGTTTCAGTTTTCCACTGCTTTATGTTGAAATTTATAGCTTGATCTCTGGCCCCAAAAAGAGAGCTATAGGTTTAGGTGCAGTGTGATTTGGACCTGACTGTTGGTCATTGGTCACATGAGGCCCAATATCTGGGCCTCAGTTTCCCCCATTAGAAGAAGCTGATGGTGCAGTGGGGAACAGTGAAGCTTCTGAGCAAGTGTGTATAAGTCTTTGACCTCAGAACAGCTCTTGCTCCCAACTGATGGCTGTGTCTTGTTTCACCATATAAAAGTTGGAATAATTAATGTGAATACATATAAAGTCCTTAGATTATAGTTAATGAGCGGTACCTCTTATTATTAGCACTAACAGAAAATGGGGATGAGACCACTAGCCCCCACCACCACCCACCACCCTCCTCATAGTGCTTCCTGGAGGGTCAGGGGAGGGTGGCTTAGGTGGAAACCTTTTAAGTCCGGAGAAATTTTTGCAAGGATCATGGTTTTCACTCTGTCCCATGTTTGTGACTGGAGCTTGTGGACCCTGGCTGAGGTCTTGCATCCTGCCTCATTATATATCAGGTGACAATCAGGAACCATCACAGCAGGGAATGGTGAAGCCTATAAATGCCTGACGGCCATTGTGTCCTGAGAGTGAACAATTTAGATTGTGTTTAATACCTGCAAGAAGAAGATGTTACCAGTGCTGGGAAAAGGTATTATGCAGGGCTTATGAGCAACCTGTGTTGTCCTTTTGTCTTAGAATGACATCAGCTACGGTCTCCCTAGTTGGCAGCCTCAGGGGGAGGCTTTCCAGAGCTTCATGGCTTTGTGCCTTGACTGGAGCCTGTCACTGTTCCAGATGCCCACCCGTGGTTGCTGTGTGCTACCCCAGGGGCATCTTGTGAGGAAAGGCTCTGAAAGACCCTGCTCTCCAGTTCAGAGGTGCATCAACATACCTCCCTGGGCCAGCCAGAAGCTTTGCTGGGTTGGGATCCGCTTCTCATTCCTCCAAGTCCAGAAACCCCAAGAAATAGACTGATTTGTTGTAAAAATCTCCTTTCATTCTTCTTCTTTATCAGGCCCCTACGTCATGGTGGCCATGAATTTTCTCTCTTATTGCTCTTCTTTGTGTATGTCATCATTGAGGAATCGGTAGGACTGCCACACAGAGGCAGCTGAGGGTTTGTGGGTCACGGCACGGCTGACTGTGGACGCTGATGCACCTTTACATCTGATCTCTGCTGTCCAGCAAGGCCCTGTGGGCAGGGCAGTGGGTGTTCTCACTCCTCCCAGGCCTGTGCTCCTTCTCAGGACATCAATACCTCCTCACCACCGAGCCTTCTCAAGCCTTGATGGGGGCCGAAGATTGGACCCTGTGAGGTGTGTGTCTAAATAGTGACAAGCAATGACAGATGAAAGCCCTGCCTGCCTTAGGATTCATCTCACTGACTTCTCTTGGTTTTTTCCTCCACCTCTTTAAACTAGACCCTTTCTAAGCTATTCCACACCCTCTCAGCCTACTTC
>PVKS010005134.1:0-87384 GCA_004027875.1 Aplodontia rufa | reverse complement strand
TTTTTTTTTTTTTTTCATAAAATGAGTGTGTAAGTGTTCTCCCCTCTGCAACTTTTTAGAAGTATTTGAAAAAGGATTGCCATTAATTATTTAAACGTTTTATAGAATTTAGCAGTAAAGTCATAGGTCCTGGGCTTCCTGTTGGGGTTCTTTTGAATACCGATTCAGTCTCCATACATGTTTTTGGTTTCCTGAGATGTGATGTTTCCTAAATGACTCTTACTGGGCTGTATGTTTCCAGGATTCATAAATTTTTTCTATGTTATCCAATACAATGGTTTGTAATTTTTCATACTAGTCTTTTATGATCCTTTGTATTTCTCTGGTATTGGTTGGAATGTCTCCTTTTTCACTACAGTTTTATGTTTTAGTCTTCTCTCTTTTGTCATAGGCTAGCTAGGAATTTATTTATCTTTGCAAAAATTCAACTTTTAGTTTAACTGACCTTTGCTATTGTTCTAATTTCTATTTTATGTATTTCTGTTCTGGTTTTTATTATTTCCTTCCCTTTACTAATTTTGAACTTAATCTGCTCTTTTTTAAAATATTGAGGTATAAGATTAGGTTGTTAATTGGGATTTTTCTTTTTCTTTTTTTTTTTTTTGGTTTGTTTGCTTGCTTGCTTGCTTTTGGTACTGGGAATTTAACTCAGAGGTGCTTGACCACTGAGTCACTTCCCCAGCCCTTTTTATTTCATTTTATTTTTATTTTTTACAGTCTCACTAAGTTGATTAAGGCTTTGATAAGTTGCTGATGCTGGCCTCAAACTTGCAATCCTCCTGCCTTAGCCTCCAAATTAACTGGGATTACAGGTGTGCACCATAATGCCTGCTTTTCTTTTTTGATCTAGACATCTATTGCTATATATTGCCTTTGCTATATCCCATATGTGTGTTTAGTATGTGTGTTTCCATTTTTGTTTGCTTCAAGGTATTTTTTTAAATTTCTCCTTAAATCTATTCTTTGACTTATTGATTGTTTGGGCTCACATTATTTAATTTCTGCATATTTATAAATTTCCAAAATTCCTCATTGCTTATTCTAGTTTTATACCATTGTTGTTGGAAAGGTATCCAAATTATTTCAATCATGACAAATTTGTTGAGACTTGTATTGTGGCCTGACATATGATCTATCCTGGAAACTGTTCCATGTGTGCTTGAAAAGAATGAGTATGCTGCTAGTGTTGTATGGATTGTTATGTACCCTCTATGAAGGTCATTTGGTCTAAAGTATCGTTCAAGTCTATTACTTCTACATTCATTTTCTATCTGGATGATCTATGCCTGCTGAAAGTGAAGCATTGGAATCCTTTTCTGTTGCAAAATTACAGTCTATTTATCCCTTATGATCTATTTATATTTACCTTAAATATTTAATTACATTAATGTTGGCTGCATATTTGTATTTGTTATTTCCTAGTGATGAATTACCACCTTTATCATCACATAATCCTTTGTCTCTTTGTACAATTTTTCACTTCGAGTCTATTTTAGCTGATATAAATATAGCTACCCCTGCTGTCTTTTTGTTTCCATTTGCATGTAATATCATTTTGCCTTCCTTCACTTTCAGTCCTTTTTAAAAATTAATTCAACCACTCTATATCTTTTGATTGGAGAATTTAATCCATTTATTTCAAGGGTACTTATTGAGATGTTAAGGACAAAGCTTTTGCCCTGTACTTCATTGTTTTCTGGTTGTTTATATTTCCTTCTTCCTGTCTTGCAGTCTTCCTTTGTGCTTACATAAATTTTTCTAGTGGCATACTTTGATTCCTCACATTTACAACAGCCTGTTGCCTTGTGATCACCATGAGGCTTATGTGAAACACCTTATAACAGGCTATTTTTAATTTTTAATGAGAGAGGGACAGAGAGAGAGAGAGAGAGAGAGAGAGAGAATCGATTTTATTTGGTTTTTCATGTGGCTTACATTGCTACAACACTTCATTGTGTATATGGTGCCAAGATCAAACCTGCATCCTTGCACACACCAGGCAAGCACCATAACCTCTGAGCCACCACTCCAGCCTCATAACAGACTATTTTAAGCGGAGCTCAACTTAACTCAGAATACATTTTTTTAAAAAGTCTATTTTATATTTTTATGTCACCATTTACATGCTTTTATATTGTATATACATAAACAACATATTGTTACTCTAAATACTCTAATAGCTTTGTCTTTTAACCTTTATACTAAATAAAAGTGATTTATATCCCACCATTACAGTATTAGAGTGTTCTGAAATGTTCTTGCATTTGCTAGTGAGTTTTATACTTCCCTATGTTTTCATGTTACTAAATAGCTCTTTCAACTTAAAGAACTCCTTTTAGCATTTCTTATAAATGAGGTCTAGGTGATGAACTCCTTCAGTTTTGATTTTCTGGGAAAGTGGTTATCTCTTCTTTGTTTTAGAATGTAAAGTATTCTTGCTTGCATTTTTCCCCCCAGACCTTTGAATATATTATCCTACTCTCTCCTGGATGGTAAGGATTCTGCTGAGAAATCCAGTGACAGCCTAATTTAAATTGCTTTGTATGTGATATGCTTTTTTTGCTGCTTCTTCTTGTTGCTTTCAGGATCTTCTCTTTATTCTTGATTTTCAACAGCCTGATTATATGTCTAGGTGTAGTCTTATTTGAATTAAACTAGACAGACTTTTGAACTCCCATACCTTATTATTATTATCTTTTCTCAGATTTAGGAAGTTTTAGCTTTTATTTCTTTGACTATGCTTTCTGTCCCTTTCTATCTTCTTCTTGAAATGCTATAATGAAAATGTTAGATGTCTTGAAGTTGTCCTATAAATCCTGTAGGTTTTCTTCATTTCTTTTCACGCTTTGCTTTCTTACCCCCACTCCTTACCGCGTATTTTTCATAAAACTGGTCTTTAATTTCACATATTCTTTCCTCTGCTTAATCAAGTCTATTGTTGAAACTCTATTATATTTTTTATTTTACTCAGTATATTTTAAGCTCCAGAATATTTTTGTGCTTTCAATCTCTCCCTTAAAGATCCTGTTTTGTCATGTATTGCTTTTCTGATTTTGTTGAATTGTTTTATTTCATTCTCTTCTATATTTCTGAGGTTGTTTAAAACAATTATTTTGCATTCTTTCATACTTTTGGGGTCAGCTACAGGAAATTAATGTGTTCTAATGTGATGATTGTTAAGTTGGCTTTTCATGTTCTTTTTGCCTTACACCAGCATTTGGTAGAGTAACACCAATTCCATACTTTAGAGGTTGGCTTTGATGGAAAAATACCTTCCTTTGGGCACTTACAGAGTCTCCACAGCTTGGGGGCCAAGGGCACACATGAGTTTGTGAGAGGGGCTGGACGGTAAAAAATAAGAGGAACAAATTTTATAAAAATATTATCTGAAATTAAATACTGTCTCATACTATATAGCACTTAATGTTGCACTTACAGTGTGCCAGGTATTGTTACAAGTACTTTAAATTCATTTAATTGTCCTAACACTTCTATGTGTTTGGTGATTGCTATCCTCCTATCCCTTCATGTACTACATTATTCTGAAACAAATTCAAGGCATCATATTATTTCATCTCTTCATCTTCCAGGATACATATCAAAGGATTCTTTTAACAAAAGCACACCTCTGCACAAAATTAACAAATTATTTAATATCAAATATCCAGTCTGTGTTCCTACTTCTCTGGATGTCTCATAGATGTTTCTTTTTCACAATAGGTTTGTTGAAATCTGGATCCAAATAAGAATTAAACATTTCACTTGGTTAATGTCTTTTTTTGTTATGTATTTTTGAAGATTTTCTGTTTTGGAGATTTTATTGAGGTATTGCAAACAGAAAGGTAAACAAATCCTAAGTTTACAGCTCAATTAATTTTCAAAAACTGTACTCACCCATGTAAAACATACCTCAGAGGCCCCCACCTTATTCTTCTCCCTTTCTGTTATTGCCATCCTAAGTCAGGTAACCACTAACCTCTTTTCATGTGTGGGCACAGTGCTAGGGATTGAACACAGGAGTGTTGTACCACTGAATTACATCCCTAGCCCTTTTTTATTTATTTTTTTTATTTTGAGGGTCTCACTAAGTTGCCAAGTCTGTTCTCAAACTTGCAATCCTCCTGCCTCAATCTCCCAAATAGCTAGGATAACAGGTATTTGCCATTGTGCCCAACTACCACTAATATAACTTCTAAGGTTATAGGTTGGTTTTGTCTGGTTTTCAAGTTTATATAAAAGGATTCATACAATGTGTACTCTTCTGAGTCTGGCTTCTTTTACTGTTTTTGTGAGATCCACACTGGTGAGTTCATTTTTGTTCATTTGCATTACTATGTAGTATTCTAGGAATATTCCATGGTTTATCTATTCCTCTGTGTTTTTACTGTTGGTAGGCATTTATATTGTTTACAGTTTACGAGTGTTACTAATTTTGTTGCTATGAACATTCTAGTACATGTATTTTATGTATATATGTTCTCATTTCTGTTGGATTTATAGGTAGAACTAGAATTGTAGCATCACAGCATATGCATAGATGTATTAAAGCATAGCTTGAGTTGACACTACTACATAGTTTTCCATGGCCTATTTGCCCTCATGCCAATATCATATTGTCTCAATTATCATATTTTAATAGTAATTCTTACTATTCAGTAGTATACATGTTCCAGATTCTTCATCAAGATTGGTTTATCGTTGTCCTTTGCATTTTTTTTAAATTAGAACTTTATAGTTATACATAGTAGTTAGGTTCATCCCAACAAACTCATAAGAGATATCTATTTATAATCTGTGACAATCATGGAGTAAATAAAGAATATCACTCACTACTGCACAAGAATTCCAAGAGAATAAATTGGAGTTGCAGTTTTTTTACTTGATACTAAGTACATGCTACTTGATTTTGCTGTCTGAGACCAGTCTGAAGAGTAATAATGATAACCAACATTTTTTGAGTGCCAACTGTGTGCCTAACATTCCAAGCTCTCCATGCATTAACTCATTTAATCCTACAGCAACCTTGTGAGGTAAGCTCTACTATTATCATTCTGATTTACATTTAGGAAAACATAGAGGCAGAGAGTTTAATTTGCCTAATGGATAGTCAGAGGAGGAGACAGGATGGGTCTCAGGCAGTTTACTTTACTTATTGTGCCTTGGGAACAGAAATACCAGCACTTCCATTTTTATACCCTTCTTACCCCTGGTCAAAGAGGCAGAGTTACTTTCAAATGCTTCATATTTATTTTATATCATTTCAAAACTGTTTCCAACAGTCTTCCCCATCCACCAAAAAACCCTCAGTGAATTTTTCCTTTCCTACCTAATTATTTTTTGCTTCTATTTTTGCTCTGTTCCCTTAGAAGACTGCTGCACTCATAAACATTGACATTTCACAATAACTGGAATTTATGATAGGACTTCATGATTAATACAGAAGTCTCCCAAATACATGACCTTACATTGATACTCACATTGTAATCAAAGGAAACCTGTTCCTGCATTGCTCAGTCTGTGATGTCCAGGAGTGACTCACACTTGCCCCTGTCTCCAAACCATCTGCCATGGAAGGCGTGACCCCTGCCCCCTTGGCAAGGGCTAATTTCTAAGCTGCCAACACTACTCCTGCATTATCATCGTTCTGACTTCATGAAAAAGTCTATGGTGAATTTCTGGAAAGCAAATAGGAAGTTGTTTTTCTAAGCAGCCTGACGCTGAAGGAAGGCAGCAAGACTATAAGAGGTCTGGGCTGGATGGGAGGCAGAAAGCCAGCAGAGCTGCAGAGGAGATGGTAAGTTCGGTTTTCTTTTGTATGGGAAGTGGATGCGTTGAAGTAGTTTGGGCTGTGCCTGGCGAGCAAAAGTTCAGAGGCGAGGCAGAGCAATAACTGTGGAGTTTTATGTTGAAAAGCCTATCAGAGTTTGCAAAGCATTCTTAAGCCTGTTGCCCTCTTTGACTGGCCCAACATCCTGATGAGCTGAGGCTATTTCCATTTTACAAATAAAAGCGGTGTGGCTTACAGAGGCTGGGTGTTTTACCTAAGGCTGCACTTGCTGTCAGGATCTCCATCTGTCCTCTGGCTCCACAGCTGCTGTGCCAGATGCCAGAAAATGCAGGGACCCTATGGGAGTACAGCTTGGTGAACCTGCCATCCTTCCCAGGCTTGCTCCTCTCTCTGGGATAAATGGAAGGCGGAGTAAGTGCCCTGGGACAAGCCTACAACTGAATGGTTTCTAATCCCTAGTCCTTCCACTTGTTTCTCTGAGCCCTAGGCATTTTCTGGGACTGAGCTGAAATGTTCACATGGTTTCAATTTCTATCCTAAGTGTCGCTTCTGCTAATGACTCACTCCCAGTTTTCTCATCTATAAATTGGAATAATAAAAATACTCTGCAGTGTCATTGTGAAGATTAAATAACATTAAAATGAATAGCATTTAGATCTGAGCCTGGCATATGGGTGATCAGAAACTATTAGCTATTATTAAAATAAAATTCTTAAAGCATAGTGGGGTTTGGGATCCAGGGAAGATCCAAAGGTAAACAGGCATTTTGAAGTCAGAAATGTTTAGGTTTACAAACATGTTTAGGCTACCTCCAATTTTACTTCAGATCGATTAGGGATTCTCACATAGTCCCAGAATCCGAAATTTTGCAATCTGTGGCTGGGAAGAACCAGACCAGTGCATGCTTTGGGCACTTTTCTATGGGACCAAAGAAGAAAGTAGTGCCTACATCTGATTTGTCACACCTCTCTTCTTTACCAAAACACACTCTTCAATGCTTACAATGAGGGTCTTCTATTTTGGAGGAACCAGGGACAAGAGGAAGATGAAGATCCTTAAAAGGAAGGAGTGTGAGCCTGCCCTAAGTTTGACCACAATGACATAAGAATGTGGATTAGTTTTATCTTATCTTTTGCATGTCATACTTCTGCATTGGTCAACTTGAAAGGGCAGCTGATCCTCTCTCCCTTCAGTTCTCTTTAATACCCTCCTCTCTTTCAAAGATATAAATATCTTGGATCATGGAGTTATTTAGGATTCTGATTAAAGTTACAGTTTTTTATTCCCAGATGAACGTACAAACATTGATGTAAATACAAACCTTTATAGACAACCATGGAGGTTCCCAGACCTCTGTGTGGACCACAGAAGAACCCCACCATTTTGCCTCCTGTGCTGATACTCAGAAGTTTCTCAACTGGCACCATGCAAACAGGATGGAAATCCAAAATTAAGTGCTAAGGACTCTAACACTGGAACTGCTGTGATATTTCAGACAAGACCTCTTCCTTTTTCCCCCAAGCACATTTTGTTCCTAGGATTTGGGAACCTCAGTCTGCCTATGTAAGCTCTGAATCATGTTCAAAGTGGCATCTGTTAACTTCTAAGACCTGAGAAAATGCAGTTAAGGTTTCCCTAGTGAGGTGATTTCAACCACATTGATCTCAGAGAAGCTCTTGACTGGGAATTGAGCTAAGTTATCTGATGTTATTCAGGGCTTTAGTGAGCTAAGAAGCAGTTCTGAATTCCCTTTCCTCTCTACCTTTTAATAATCTTGGGTCTGTGGCTTCAGTTCTTACTTTTCTTTCCATGATCTATTTTTTGCAGTATAACGAACTGGTCAACATTCTCCCAGGCTGGGTACAAGCTCTTAGAATGTGCATCTTTGGAGTTCTGTATGTGGAAGTCACATCCTCAAAAAACAAAGTGACTTACTAAATAACAGGTGGTACAGAGAAAAGACTCCAACTAACCTAGAGAGCAGGCACACATTGGTTTCATAAATGATGTTCATCACATTATCTTCTGGTGCCTCCCTCCTCTGATGGATGAGAAAAGCAGAAAGCTAACAAAGTCAATGCAGAGCGAGTCCTTTACAGTTTTAGGGATATAATCCAGCAATGATCCAACGCATTTTTTTTATTTAAAATCTAAGTATGTTACTTTATTTTTAACACTAAAAATTTTACCTTAAAAATGGCAGTGAGTAGCTTAATTTAACTATATGCTTTGATCCCAAGTGTTGATGTCCTGGGCCACTTCCTGGCTTTATTGAAACTTACTATTTGGCTTAGAGACAACCTATTTTCTCACCATGTTTCATTTTCTACATTTAAGCTGGGGCTTCAAATATTGGCACCATACTACCACTACTACCACTATCCAGAAATTCAAGGAAATTAATATTATAACAGTTGTAAAACTTTGTAACATTTGAGTTTTGCTATCAACAGATTGTATAATTCTGTATCCTCAGTGACTCTAACATCCTCCTCTCCCTCTGCATTTCCAGTGACCCAACCTGTCAGGGTGTTTTTAACTTCTGCTGAGACCATTGCAATAGTCTCCTCTTTTGTAGCTCAGCCTTCCTGCTTCTGTTTTATCAATAATACCACTGATAGATCCATCTGTTCATGATACCTCTCAGTTAGACACCTTTTGCTACTGGAATTTGACACCCACAAGATCTAGCCCCAAACTACCTTTTCAATCCACCTCTAGGACATCCTCATTTTCAACATCAATCAGACCACATCACTACCTCTCTTAGAATCCTCCCCTGGCTTTTTATTGCACTGGGAATAAGATCGCATTCCCTTGTTTCGGCCCCAAAGCCTGACAGACCCTTCAACTACCTTCTCAGGTTGACTTCTCCCATTGCTCATTCCACACCAGCCACACCAACGTCTCCATATTCTTTGAACTCTTCTCACTTTACTTCCATAGTAAGACTCCTTATCTTTAATGCTCTTCCTCCTGCTTCTCACTGGGTTGTTTTATTTAATTTTATGGTCATTCTGCTGTCAGAGTAGCCATCATTTCTCAGAGAGGCCTGACTTGACCTTGCTGTCTGACGCAGACCCTCAGTCACACTATCACATGACCCTACTTTAACTCTCTACCTACCACTTCTTGCTATCTTGTGTTTTCCAAGTAGTTGCTTAGTACTATTGTGTATTTTGTGGTGTTTGTTTCATTGTCTGGCTTCCTGGACTGAATGTACATTGACTGCATGAGGACAGAAATTATGGCTGTGTTCATCATTTTAACCTTGATCCCTAGGAAGGTGTTAATACATTTTAGGCACTTAATCAACACTTGTTCACATAAACAATGGAGAAAAGGACAATCAGTGACAAGAAGCACCTCTCTGGATGTGGAGAAAGAAGTCACTGTGCTAGCAAGCCCCTGAAAGCGGAGACATGGACTTAGGGAGCTGGGCATTTGCAGATGGAGATGGTGCCCTGGACATAAGAACAGAGGAAGCACATGGTGCATTCTGTAAATGACAAGATGCTTTATTACAAATGCATTGTGGGGGGGCTGGAGAGGTGGCTCAGTGATTACAGTGCTTGCCTGGCATGCACTAATACAGGGGTTCAAACCCCAGCACCCACATGCACAACTAAGTGTCAGAGCAATGAAAGCCATGTAAAAAACTCAATAAAAATTGATTCTCTCTATATCTATCTATCTATCTATCTATCTATCTATCTATCTCTCTCCCACTGTCCTTCTCCCTTTTAAAAAAAAAGCCTTGTAGGATTGTCAGGAGGCAGGGAGTAACTAAAGTGAGATGCACATGATAAGAATAGACAGACAGGAAAAAGCAAGCCTTGAAGGGTCTTGCACATGTCATCTTGAAGGGTCAGAATGTATTGCTTAGTGACCAGGAATAACTGAAGGATTTTAAGTACTGAAACAATATAATCATATTTTTGTATTAGAAATATTCTGATTGCATTTTGTTTTTTTTAATTTTTTTTATTTTGAGCAACCTTACAAGATTTTAACAAACTAATATAAAATGTGTATAAAATATGTATACATTCTGGATATTGCAATTATCTGATTGCATTTTGGATAAAAATGTGGGGATAGTTAATCTGGAGGAAACAGAGGCCAATTAGAAGATGATTGATCTGGCTCAGTGAAGAAATGTTGAAATCTGAGTTACTTCTGTGGTCATTGAGTGGAAGTTTAGAGAATGGACAGGTCTCTCACCAGAAATGAGCCATGAGGCAGGAACTTAGGGAAACCTTACTTCTGCAAATGAAGGCAGAGTTGAGGAAAATTCAGAAAAGGCTCAGAAAAATTTGCTCAAGACATTAGAGAAGTACAAAGAGAAGATCCAAGGACAGTAGTAAAGGCAAAAAGAGGTTGTTGACAGCATATATTGCTACAGAAAGTTCAAGAAAGATAAGGGTAGAAAATCTTGATTTGGTTTCATAATTAGGATGTTAGTGATGATGTTCAAAAGACCAGTTTGGGGCATCTGGGTTGGTTCCATAATTTAGCTATATTGTAAATTGAGCTGCTATGAACGTAGATTTTGCTGTGTCACTGTAATGTGCTGATCTAACTCCCCTGGGAAAATATCCAGAAGGGGGACAGCTGGGTCATTTGGTGGACCCAATCCCAATTTTTTGAGGACTGTCCACACTGCTTTCCAGAGTGGCTGGTCCAGTCTGCAATTCCACCAACAGTGTGCTAGTGTTCCTATTTCCCCACAACCCCTCCAGCATATGTTATTGTTTGTATTCTTCATCTTTGCCAGTCTGAGTGGAGTGAGGTGAAATCTTAAGGTAGTTTTGATTTGCATTTCTCTGATTACCAGTGATTTAGGACACTTTCTCATGTACTTATTGGCTTGCTCACTTTTCTCTGTTGAGAAGTTTCTGTTTAGCTCTTTGGCCCGTTTATTGATTGAATAGTCTGTTTTTGTTTTCGAGTTTTTTGAGTTTTTTGTAAATTTTGGATATTAGTCTTCAGTCAGAGGGATCACAGGACATGGTTCTCTCCCATTCTGCAGGTTGTTTCTTAACTGTTTTGACTAATTCTTTGGCAGAGCAAAAGCTTTTTAATTTAATGGCATCTCATTCATTAATTCTTGACTTTTTAATTCTTTCCCTTTGGGACTCTTACTGAGGAAGTCTGCCAACTCCCATATGCTGGAGTGTTGGTCCTAATTTTTCTTCTAGCAGTTGTATGGCAGCTGATTTAATTCCTAATTCCTTGCTAACAAACTCATGTGTTAGAACCATATAAAAAAACTGCAACATATTAATATTTATGAGATACAGTTGCAAGACACTGCATAAGATATTTGAATAAGTTATACTACATGCTTTTACAAAAATGTAAATGTTTAATCCTATTGTCATATATATCAAAGAATAACAAGGGATGACAGGAATGGGAAAAGTTGGAATTGAAATAAAGCAAGGTACGTTCCAAGCATTTATAAGTATGTCACTGTATATAATATAGTCATGTATATAAAAATTGTTCTTCATAGGTAGAAGAATTATGTTACTGTATTGGATATTTTAGGAAAAATATAGGACCCAGAAGAGGGGCAAGGGATTGAGGGATGGGAAGAGGGAGATAGAGGGGTGCAGGGGATATTGACCAAATTGTATTGCTGTATTGTATGCATCTAGGAATATGTGACAACAAATCCCATCATTATGTACAACTATAAAGCACTAATTTAAAAAAACTAAAAAAAAAAAAGAAACAAAAGAGCAGTTTGGTAGGCTGGAGGGATAGTGGGCAAAGGGGAGGCAAGGAAGTCAAGACCCCTGAGCTACAGAATAAGGAGAAAAGCGAAGTCAAGTCTAGGCAGACAGCCAGGGGGTCAAGGAAGGGACACTAGCTCTTTCACACAGGCAAAGCTATGGTCCACAATGTGGACAAATGAACAGGAGTCCCCTTCTGCCGAGCCATGCTTGCCAGTTTTGTGGGCCACCTTGCACACCAGGACTCCTGCTGGCCTCTGGTTCTCCCTTCCTAGGAAAGGGGAGGCTGAGGGAAAAACACTTGCTTTGCCCCCTCTCCACCTTGCAATCACTTCTGGTTCTCTCAAAACGTGATATTGAAGATAACCATGGTGCTTAATGAAGGTTTACAAAGGCACAGGATGTTATTCTAATGACCCAGTCTCAGACTCCTTTCCAGCCACTTCCAGTCTGAACCAGGCTGCCAGAGAGCATGAAGGATTGGCAGAGCATGTGGCTGCTTCTCCTGGGGAGGCATTTCCTCTTGTTTCAACAGACTACTCAGTAACAGGACGGAGCCTTTAACTCTTCAGCTCCCTAGATTCAGCACTGTCCTGGAGGCTGTACCATAGAGCAGGAGCAGATGTGGCAGGTTTCAGAAGAAGAAGGTCACACCTGGAAGATGTTCAAGACCACCGTCCTCTGTACCCACACTTAATACCCGTAAGCTGCCTCTGAGTCAAGGGGCCTCACAGTTGGCACAGAGATGTGAACTTGGTCTATTAAATATGGATAGAATCAGGGGAGCCACAGACCTCCTGAAATTGATTTAAAAATTGCAAGTGCACCTCTTTTAAAGAATCCTATTTGCAAAGTTCATGACCCCTGTGAGAATAAGAGTCTCTGTGTTAACCTGATGTATGTTCATCCAGGGGAGCCAGCTTGGGAAAACCGCTTAAGCTTACTGAGCCCTACTAATGAGACCTGTGGCTGCCCATCTTGAGCATTCACAGTCCAAAAGACTGAAGCACACCAGAGAAAAGCCAAGTTGCTTTTGCAGTGATCTTGACAGTCTCCCACGGCTCTGAAATGGGCTACGAGAGGTGAGCCTTGGCACTTGGTGACTAAAAGAGGCAGAAGCATAGAGTCGCATCCCAGTAGGGGATGCATGTTGGCGCCCTCTCCTTTCTTGGAATTGTGCCTTCATCAGGAGCACCTAGCAATCACCTAAAACTTCAAAATGCTAGCTCTCTCTCCCTGCTTTCTCTGATGTGGTAGAGAATCTGCTGAGGAAATTTTACTTAAACCAAATCTTATTTAAAAGTTTAAACAAGTTAAATTGGGAAACAGGATTTGGGCAGGGAGGCAGGAAATCGGGAGCCCTGCCTGCTCAGTCTCCTCACACTCCCCTGATCTAGTCCCACAACCAGAGAAACCCCAGAAACACTGCCAGGGAGAAGAACCTCTTCGGAAGGGCACAGAAACAGCTTCCAGTCAACTTCTATCTACCCGAGAAGAAAGCCGGCACAGGTTCAAGGGCAAAACAGGTCCTCGCCGAAGCCCACCTTACTGTGCAGCAGTTTTGCTTCCGTACCTCCAAAATTATTCTAGGAAACTGTGTACTTCTCCTGCCTTTATACATGGGGAGTTAACGTCCTTCAGAAGTTACAAAAGATTAATTTCCAAGGTATTGTGAAAAGTGGCCTTCAAGAAGACATGTTAGACTACTCTTTATCCAGTGCGATTAAGTAAGAGAAGTTTATCCTCATCACTTAAACCATGAACAGGTGCTTAATAACAAGAAATTTCATATTATTCTTGTTCTCTCCATATATATTTTTATTCCATTATATCATGCTGTTGCAAAAACAAGAATATAATAAATCAAAATTTAAAGAACTCTCAAGCTCAAAGGCAGCCTCAGCAACTTAGTGAGACTCTGAGTAACTGAGCAATACCCTGTCTCAAAACAAAAAAATAAAAAGGGCAGGCTTGTGGCTTGGTGGTTGAGTGCCATAGGGTTCAATCCTGGTACCAAAAGAGAGAGAGAGAGAATACTCCATGGGTTTAAATCCCCCAAAAGGGACTATCATCATAATTTCTGTGCAAATAAAAAGCACCAGAAATCATAACATTATGATATTTCTCAGCGTTTGATCACGGGCCCTGCAGAGGTGAGTTGACTAGTGTTCTGGCTTATAAGAATACAAAACATGCCTACTTATTAAAGCTAATATTCACAAACTCCCAGAGAACAGAAGGGCCGGGCTTTTTACATACGACAAACCCACTATCTGGGCGACATGGATGGGTGTGGGTTCTGTTCCTTTAGGAGTCTGGTCAGGCTGCAAGTGTCCAAATGCACACCACCCCCACCCTGTCCCAGACACCTACAACATCGTCACGGCAACATGGTTTGTGGCAATTCAGAATTACACAGGAGTTGCTTTAGGTAATGGTAAAGCTGCAGGTATATAGCAAATGCATTGTCTTTATGTAGGTAGCAATGATGGGGGGGCTCTGGAAGAATAATGGTGCCTCAGCTCAGCAGGGTCATGTCACACGGTCTTCTAGCCACAACAGCAGTGTGGCATGGATTTGAAAGTCTGAGGACTCGTGAAGGTAAAAGTGTGGCATTAACAGAGCTCTTGTTACAAAGTCATTCTGCAATCATTTTGAGTGTGTTATTGAGACAGGGGGAAAAGTTAGGCAGTCAGAGTAGTTAGAATGTTCGAGTCAATAAAGGGAAAGACAGTTCTTTTTCTTTAAAGATCAATCTGACCTCCCCCAATGCTAGTGAGAAGGGTCTGGCAAGGTGGGTCCAGGTGCACATACTCACTTCTGCTAAGGAAGGCGCCACATTCTTTCTATTGATGCCTGAGGTGCAAACCAAAGGCTGGACCCAACCAGAATTTCCTGTGCCCATGTCCTAGGTTTGGGGGAAGGGAGAGGATGACCAATTGATGGGAGAACATTCTATAAAAAGGGCAAACCCAACTGCCTCTTGGGCTCTATCACCTTCTCCCACTCTCGGGGAAGTCTGCTCTTTTCCCTATGCTTTGCTTTATATTATTTTCTTAAAATAAAATCTGTCCACCATGCTTGCCTTGGGGTCCCTCGGTTTCATTCTTTGACTCCAAGAGGACACAAACGCAACATCCACAAAACTGGCATCATTGTTGACATGCTCCAAGCTTACAGGATTTTCAAGTGCAGATATGGAAATTGGAGAAGATGAGCATTTCTATAACTGACTTGGAAAACCTATTAAATGTTAATACATCTAATATACTCTTAAGATAAGGGAGCTCATGGAAATAATAGTTGTTAAAAGATCCAAGGGGAACAGGTTTATTATGCATATATATTATTAAATATTAAACATATACACACAGATATATATACTAATCATAAAACAGTATTGTGGATATATGCTGAAATGGTATAGCAAGAAGATGAAACATAGGTCAGTAATACAAAGTAGATCATATAGCACAGCATAGGATTTGCTCTGTGGATCAAAGTATAGGTTAGACATTCTATGTGCTGATCAAGAAGTTCTTGTATTACTTCCTGTGATTCCTGGGAATGGCATATCTGTTCTAGAAGGTAGATTATTCCATATGAATAATGACAGCCACATCTGCATTTTAAGTATTTTTCTCATATGCATATTAAAAAATGTATTTTAAGGGGCTGGAGTGGTGGCTCAGCAGTTAAATCACTTGCCTGGCACACACAAGGACCTGCGTTCAAACCCAGCACTACATACACATACACAACTAAGTGTCAGAGAAACAAAGACCAGATGAAAAAAAAACCTAAAAAATTGATTCTCTCTCGCTCCCTCTCTCTTAAAAAAAAAAGTATCTTAAAAGAAAAATATTGATGGCATGAATAGATACTCAATGAGTATTTCTTGAATTAATGAAGAAGTGAACTCTCCCTCAGCCTTTTACAATGTGCATCTAGGGTAGCAATAAGAAGAAATAAGAAGAAAGCAGAGGGCTTGCACCTCCCTTCTAAAGGCAAGAGAATTATCTCAACATGATGACTGCAAGCTGGATTTGAGGACAACTGGTTGTATCTGGGGACTGAAAGGAAGTCTTCTTTTCTTGTTCCAGGCCAGTTGCCTAAAAACCATCTGGATCCGGAGATCTCAGAGAGTGGTCCTTGGAGCTGCCCAACTCCTCTGGTTCAGCATCTTGATCTCTGGTAAACTTCAGGTTGAGTCTTCACCTGGCCCTGAGTAGAGCCTGGAGTGAAGGGAAGCGTTACGAGGGCAGGCAGTTGTGAGGTCTGGGAAACGGTCCAAGCCCAGGTTCCAGGACGAAAATTGCACAGCCCATCATTACACTGGTAGGAAAGGCACCAGAACAACATAAATTGGTGTGTCCAAAGCAGCCTACATGTTCAGGCCCACATGCTTTTAGGGGAAAAAGGTTGAAATTTTAAAAAAATAATTTTGTTTAAAGTCAAAGAAAATGTACACAATATTAATATATTCATCATTAATATGTTAATATTTATATTAATATAATAGTAATATGTAATGTGTTGATTTGTGATATAATACGTAATACATTGATATAATAATATTGATTATGACATATTGTGTCATATTAATATGATATTGTGCATATTAACATATTCATCTTTATGTTGCCTAGAGTCTGTGGACAGTATGATGCAGCCCTGGCTCTATCAGAGTGAAATCTGCAATGCCATAGAGGTGTCAGGGAGGGAGTGAAAATGTGCCAGCCCTGTGGTGGGCTGCAGGGAGAGCTGAGTAGAAACAAGGCCTCATCAACAGGAAAGGGAGCCTCTCCAGCGCTGACCCTTGCTTTGTGCACCTCTTCATAAGGGAACTGGCCTCTTCTCCCCGTGAGCAGCCTCCTGCAGGCTACAGTAACAACACTTCGCATCATAGCACCTTGCTGCTTCTGACAGGCATAGTCTTTACTGCCTCCAATATTACAAACACCCGCAAAGAAAGGCCTGTTCTAATGAGTGAATAAGTGGACATGGATGAAGTAGAGTGATTAATCAAAGAGTAACAGTCAAGAGAAGTGGAGTGAGTGTAAGATCACAAATCAGGAGATCTTCTTTCTAACCCTGGTTCACTTGTTGGACAGGTAAATTTATTGAAGGCCTATTTAGTGCCAACCTCTATGCTTGGTGCAAAGGACCCAGAGCTAAAAATAAACAATACCAGGGAAATAACACCATTAGGGATTCTCAGTCTAGCAGATAGGGACCACGGCATGGAAGCCAACATCACAATACATAGTGAGAAGAGGGGTGGGGGAGGGATGACAGGAAGTGGGAGCCTGCAGGAGGAAGCCCGCAACCTACCCAGGGAAGTCAAGGAAAAGTGGGGAGAGAGTTTGCAAGGCATAAGAGCACAGGACAGCAGACAGCGGAAGACCCTGTGCAAAGGCAGGGAGTGGGAGATGTGTAGGACAGTAAACGTGGCTGGCAAGGAGGCTGAGCCAGCAGGAGCCCCCAGACCACTGAGCACCTCCTTTTCCACGTGAAGACAGCAAGGACTTGTCCTCATACATTTTACATAGCATTGGGTTTGAGCTTGGGCAAATGACTTACTTAATATGTCTCCTTCATTTATAAAAGTAAAGCAGTAAATTAGTTGACCTTTAAATTCCATTCCAACTCTAACATCTTCTGATTCCAAGTCTTTAGCAATAAGAATCCTCAGAAGAGGATACGATCCTGTTCTGAATCTATATACACTTTTAAATGACATATGGAACTACTCTTTTCTTAAAATAACATTAGAGATAAACAGTCATGTGTTAGATTCATCATTCTGTCAGGACCCTGTCCACCTCCACACAAGGGTGCTTGAGAGCACACCCTGCTCTGGCTAGGCATGCTAACCTGTCCCCATTCTTCTTTACCCCAGAGCTAACAAATCAGAAGGAAGTGACAGCATGGACCTATAATTTCAGCACAAAGGCATACTCATGGAATTACTCCCGGGCATTTTGCCAGAAATACTTCACAGACTTAGTGGCCATCCAGAATAAAAATGAAATTGCTCATCTCAATGAAGTCATACCCTACTACAGCTCTTACTACTGGATTGGCATCCGAAAGATCAATAATACGTGGACCTGGGTGGGAACCAAGAAGGCGCTCACGCAGGAGGCTGAAAACTGGGCCGACAATGAGCCCAACAACAAGAGGAACAACCAGGACTGCGTGGAGATCTACATCAAGAGTCTGTCAGCCCCGGGCAAGTGGAATGATGAGCCCTGCTGGAAAAGGAAGCGGGCGCTGTGCTACAAAGGTAGGGCCTGCCCCACTCTGAAATGGGCAAAGCAGTTTCCCTGGCTGTCCACGAGTCAACAGCATGCACCCGCACAGGGGGGGACAGGGAAACGAGCAGTAAGCTGATAACCATCTTACTGAGTAACTCAAAGAAGAGAGGACTGGGGGGGTGGAGAAAACGGGCTCTTAGCAACCAGAGAGAATTTAACATCCACACCACCCTTCTCATTTTGTAACCGATGAAGTGGATGCTCTGGGGGCTTAGGTTCCTTAAGACCTTGGAGCAGCACAGAATCAAAAGTAGGATTGGAAACCAAATTTTAGGCCTAAAGCTTTCCTTTGCCACTATGCCCTAGTGTAAGTGTGAACCCCGATATGTTCCAGGATGTTGGTTCTTCTTGCTCATGTGCCATTTGTGTGCTAATATTAGTTGCCTTTAGTCCTTGTGACAGCCTCGCCAGTCAGGCCCTCCTATCACTCTTGTTTTGCACACAAGGGAAAGGCTCAGAGATAATAGTCCATATAGTCCAATAGTCCTCAGTTCATCCCAGTTGACAGTGAAGCCAACATCAAAAGCACGTTGACATGAAAGTTGGCCTTGTTAGATGCTGCTACATTCTTTGGCCCATTTTTTCATGAAACAGTTTAAGAACATGACCAAGGATCACAAATGCTATAGATTCTCTTCAACAACACCGTACCTCCAGGTCACTGGACTATGGTGGGAAGGTGAGGGTCAGGAAAGGGAACTGAAGGTGAGACAGTGTGAGTGTATTTGACTCTCCCAGTGCAGAGTAAGCAGAGGAAAGCGCCGTCTTCCTCAGTCCTGTGCCCAGGGCTTGAGCCGATTCCATCCTCGGTGATGCTTCCTGTCCAGGGGAGCCACTCCTGCCCCTCACAACACAGGTACGCGGCCACTCCACAGAGCGCGCAAGAGAATCCCGAGTGCTCTGAAGCTTCTTTGACAATTGCCTTGCAGAAACCGTGCCCACTGTGTTTTCGAAGTTCTTTAGATTTTAAACATTCCCCAGAGCCCCTCAACAGTACACAGTTCAGAATGGAAGACACAGCACAGAGTATTTCTTTTTCTCTCTTCTCTTCCAAGCCTTCATTATTATATAATTAAATTCATTCTGTAAATTATGCATTTATATGTTGATTATCTAATTAACAGCATTTATATGTGGACCGGTAGGGACGCTGACAGGATATCTGCTCATCCTGCTGCTCTCTAAGTCAGCTCTTACCCTTCCTGGGCCATGCTGCCCTGGACTATCCCTGATGCACTCATTGTGATTGTCACTGGCTGCTTCAATAATGCCCTGTGTCCCCTTCTCCCCAACATCTGTCTCCCCAGAAAAGCTCGCAAAACAGAAAAGAGACTGAAAATTATTGGCATAATTGATGTCACTCCTCTAACTGCAAAACTGGCCAGTATAACTAAGTGGTACAATGTCACCTGAACTCAAATGGGGTCTGTCTCCACCAGCACAATGGCATTTTGCCATCGAAGAGGTAGGGGGCTAGGGACCCTTGAAGAAAACAAAAGATTGAAGGGATCTGGCTGTCATGCTGGGAAAAATGGGCTTCAAAAAGTAACTTGCCTAGGGTCACAGTGAGTGGCAGCAGAGCCAAGATGCAGGTTGTGTGTGACCCTGCCTCCCCACAATGGCTCCTCACCCCTGTGACGTGACATCTGGCATGAGGCAGGAGCGTCCTTGGTTAGAAAACCACAGCCTATTTTGTAGCACCTGGAGGAGCTCCTGTCCACACCGGTGTCACACTCGTTGTCCCTCTATGTGCACACACAACAAGTCTCCCTGTAGGCAGCTCTGCAGCACAGGAAGGGAGCCGCAAGCCCTCAGGCAGGCTTGCAGCACACCTTTCACAGGGAGCAGGCCGGCTCTCCACTGTCTAGCTCGCTCCGTCCTAGTCTCCTATGAGTGCCTGTGATTCTGACCCTTCTGTGTCCATGTAGCCTCCTGCCAGGACAGGTCCTGCAGCAAGCGAGGGGAGTGCATCGAGACAATCGGGAACTACACCTGCTCCTGCCACCCCGGCTTCCACGGGCCAGAGTGCGAGGACGGTGAGGCTGGCACTTTGACGATACTATTTTGGCCATTGGTCTTATGCAACAGACAATGAGCAGCGGTGACTGGAATAGAGGGTGCAAGAGTAGAGTGCAGAGCAAGGCTCAATTTAAGAGACTCATGGAGACTCTCCAGAGAGTAGAGACTAGTCCCAGCCCTTCCGCCATCTGTCTGCCTCGTGCACGCAATCATCTCTACACTCTGAGCAAAATCACCTTATGCTTAGAACATTCGTTCATAAAATTTCAAAGAGGGAAAGAAAAATTCAAGGAGGCCAGACAAAGAGAACCCTTTCAGGCTGGCTTTACCTGTTTGAATTAAAAACCAGTGAAAGAATGATTATTTTTCAAGAGGCAGGTGATACATAGAAACCAAGGAAAGACGGGCAGCTTGGGTGAGAAGTCTAGAAAGACAGGAGAGGGCTGCAGGAGTCGTTGCAGCTTGCAGCATACCCGACAGCGAGTCTACAACAAAAACATCAGTGTTTTGTCCCCACAGTCGCAGAGTGTGCAGAATTGAGCCTCCCTCGACACATGCTCATGAGCTGCAGCCACCCTCTGGGAAACTTCTCCTTCAACTCACAGTGCACGTTCCACTGTGCCGAAGGGTACGAGTTGAAGGGACCCAGCCAGCTGGCGTGTTTGGCCTCCGGAATGTGGACACAAGAGCCCCCGCAGTGTGTAGGTAGGTAGCCCTCTTCCTTTCCATGCTCACCGACAGCGCTGCTTCAGGGCTGGGGAATGAGCTTTCTCCATCAGAAAGAAGGAAGCTCTCCATTAGGTGGAAGCTCTAGTGCTCGCAGTCATTTGTCAACCTGACTAACAGTGACTTTGGTCTTCATGGTATTTTGTGTCTATGAGGTCATTGGTTAATTCTTGATTCTCAGGCAAAAGCACTGCAAAGGGACCCCTTTCCCTTTAGTTACAATGTGAACCAAGCACAGTGTTGAGGATTTAGGGACTGACCGTTTAATAAACAGTCCCTAAATGATCAGTTGCTAACTTCAACTTGCTTCTTTAAATAAAAAACAAGGGTGTTTGGGTCTTTCCAGCTAGTGAAAGTACCACCTACTCAACCCCACTGTGTAAAGGGGAGTTTCAGGACATGTGGGGTGCACAATGTCCTCTGTACCCAGTCCTTGCCAGGATGTAGATAAAACTGTCTTCTTGTGGAAAAACTGGCCTGAATTTCCAAAATTTAACAGTTCTTTTTACCTGCCCCTGAGCTGAACTGGGTAAATCAGTCCGGACACTGGGAAACGGTGTCCGAAAAGCAGCAGGCTGATTTTACTATGGTGAAAATTAAAAGGCCTTCCCTTCTCCAAACCCAGATTCCACAAGCAGTTTCGGAATGGCCTCATTCTTAAAGGCATCATATACGACTGCATGTGGGCACCAGAAAGCCCACTGGGATAGGTTTATAAAGGCTTAAGGAACAGAGGGCGCAAGAGTATTGCCTGGCATGCGAATAGATTAGGGTTCAAAGCCTAGCATCAGGTACATAACAAAGTAGCAGAGCAACAAAAGTCACATGTAAAACTAAATAAAAGTGATTCTCTCTCTCTCCTCTTACTGTCCCTCTCTCTTAAAAAAAAAAAAAAAAAAAAGATAGGCCAAGCTAAAGACAGACACTCTGGGTCAGAACAGGGGTCTCCTGACCCTCCCCTTCATAGACCCACCTATTTGCAGAGATGGCCCCATTCTACTCCCCATGGGCATCTCTCTCTTCCATCTTTAGTGCTCTTCTTTTTTTAAATGTTTTATTAAGGAGTTGAGTTATTGTACAATCATAAATGCATATATAAAGTAGCAATATGATATGCATATATTCTTAAACCAGAATTATCCCCACATTGCCCACACCCCAGTCTCTTGATTCTTCTATATTTCACACTTACAAGTGATATAAATGCTTAGATTGTGAATTTTCCAGAACTAAATGATTGCATAAATATTATTTGGATTCTCAGGGGGATAAAGAGTATGCTACATTGTTGTCTCTCTAGATCCCTCTCGCCTCTTCCCACCATCCCCTCCCACCTCTGCATCCCACATATCTATGGTTGCCCTAGATTCTGTGTTGTTACTCCTTTCCTGGGTCTAATGTAAGAGTTTGACAACCTTTCACCCAAGCCTGGGTTCAGTGCTCTTCTCTTTCTTGCCCTTGGTGTCCTTTCCAGCCGTGCAGTGTCAGTCCCTGGAAGCCCCTGACCATGGAACCATGGACTGTGCGCATCCACTCGCGGCCTTTGCCTATGGCTCCAGCTGTCAGTTTGAGTGCCAACCTGGGTATCAAGTGAGGGGCCAGGACACACTGCGCTGCGTTGGCCCTGACCAGTGGACTGCACCCTTGCCGACCTGTGAAGGTAGGTTTTCCTTGGCAGCCCCCAGTGCACTCAAGAAGGAGTCATCGCACCGCAGAAGGAACCAGGACTCCTAATGTCCCCTGGACTCTGACACTGGAGCAGTTGCTTACCTCCAGGAGCCAAAGGATGTCTCATCTGTGAAATGGAGCTAAGAACTCCCAAAGCAAGGTGCTTTGGGAGGCTCAGGTATATGTAAAGAATGCAATGGAATAAATGTACCTGGCATAGAGGCTTGGACTAGGTCAGCTCCGTTTCTGCCTCTTTTTCACCTTCCTGCCTCGTTGGCATATATGGGCTTCAGGACAACGTCCTGTACTTGAGAAAGAGAGCAGGGGCTGTTGGAACAGAGAGTCCCAAATCAAATCTCTGGAGGCAGCCTTTGCCAAAGGAGCACTGTTTAAAGAAGAGCACATGAGGCAACCCCAGGCAATTGCATAACACCATGCAACCGAATTCTGAGCAATTGCCTCACACTCTCCACCTACAAGCAAGGGCAGAGAGGAGTGGGCCTCTGGCGGCCAGATGAGCAAATTCCCGGCCGGGATCAGAGCCCAGCCCCAGTGCCCTTAGCCAGGACAGGTCAGGGTGGCCACTTGATGTTCTGAACTGCACTTTTCTCGTCTGTAAAGCAAGAAAGACGCACTAGTGGATCTTTGGTCCTTAAATGCCTGATTCTATAAAAACCAGAGGTAAAAGCTGAGAGTAAAGGGCTATTCTTTATGCTCTGGCCAAACCCCAGGAACTGCATGGTGATGACATTCCTCCAAGGAAGGCACGAGGACGACAGCCCTCATCAGACCTGAGGGCACTCAGCCTAATTGCACTCAGACTCTCACGTTGCAGGGCACGCTCTTGGCAGGATGGTTAGGATCGCTTCCTGAGTTCCAGGGATAAAGCTCATGGGGAGCATTTCACAGCATGTCACAGCGTCAACAATAAGCTGTGCTGCTTCAGTTTTTTCCTTATAAACCCAAGCTTCTTCTATATCTACTCTTTCCAGATCCAATAAACATTTAATAAGCACAGCTCTAGGCCCTGGGATGTAACTGAATGATGGACCCCAGCCTCTAGGAGACTGTGGTATGGCAGGAAGAACAGCACCCATGTAGGACAGCTCAAGATGGGGCCAGGGAGCAGACTGGAGGAGTGAGTTTAGGCGGGCAGGAAGCAGGTCTGAGTGGCACCTGAGGGCAGGTAAGAGCAAGCCCGCAAGAGGGACTGGGAAAGGCAGTCTCCCTTCTAGAAGGGAAGGATGTGAGGTTCTCTGCACATCATAACAGTGCAGGTGAGAAAGATGTCTCTTCTGAAGAAGGATGGCCCCTTCTTTTTCCCTCCAGCCCTTGCGTGTGAGCCGCTGGGGAGTCCGGAACATGGGAGCATTGAATGCTCCCCGCCCTCAAGAGCGCTTCAGTTCAACTCCAGCTGTCACTTCTACTGCACCGAGGGCTTCCTGCGGAGAGGAGCCGAGGTCATTCAGTGTGCTGACTCGGGTCAGTGGACTGCACAAGCCCCAGTGTGTCAAGGTACGGCAAAGTCAACAATTCTTCCCGTGAGCAGTCATTCGCTCATCCACCAGGCGGTCCTGACAGCCTACTGTGTGCCGGGGCCTCTGTGCTCAGCACTGAGGCTGACGTGGTGAACAAAGCAGGCCTGACCAGGCATGTTCCTTACAGCACAGTGACAGCTGCCTTGATTGGCACAATGGGGAGGGTTGAGGAGATCAGCAGGGCTGGGGGAAAGCCATGATGGAGGCAGAACAGCAAGGGCTGATGGGAGAGTAATGGCCAAGGCCTCAGTCCAGCTCTGTTGCTCCTGTCCGTGAGTTTTTGGACTCTCTGAGGCTCAGTGTTCTCTGTAAAATGGGGGTACTACCACCTGCCTCACCCTCCTTCTCACTGGTGGTTGTGCATTGATGTGTATAAAAGCAACTCTACAAGTGCCTCAGCTTTACAGAAAGTGAGAAAATGATAATACTACTTTATACCTCATGTGTCTGTGGTCTAATTTGACAAAAATGGTCCTCTTGGTCCTCTCAATATTTCACATTTTCAATGTTCTGCTCTTATATGAGAATGAAGACAAAGGGAGGTCACTAGGGTTGTTCGTTTACAAAGGTTTCCCCACACAAAGTACTCCAGAAATAAAGCACTGGCACTTTCTGTTGCCATTTACTGAGATTTCAGTGAATCTCCTGGGATTCGTATACCCTAATTTCTAAATGAGACAGTAGCTTCAAATGGGCCTTAAAGAGATAGGTGTACACCCATGTTCATAGCAGCATGATTCACAATACTTATGATGCAGCAACAGAAACAACCCAAGTAAACACCAATGGATGAATGGATAAACAAAATTCGGTATATACAGTGGAGTATTATTTAGCTTTGTAAAAGAAGAAAATCCTGACAAATGTTCCAACATGGATGAACCTTAAGGATATTATGCTAAATGAAATAAGCCAGTCCCCCAAACAAGTAATGCATGGTTCTATTTCCATAAGTTACTTAGGGTAGTCAAAATCAGAGACTGAAAGCAGAATGACGAGGGACAGGGATTGAGGAGGTACTGCTCTCAACAGGCACAGGTTCGGTTTGAGATGACAAAAGAGTTCTAGAGATGGACAGAGGGGACAGTTGCACAAGCGTGAATGTGCTAATACCACTCAGCTCTACTTTTGTGATTGATTTCATGCTGTGTGAATTCACTGCAGTAGGATCTGAAAGTCGAGGCAAGGAGTGCAAGGGGGAATAGCCCTGCCCCCTGCTCCTGAGCCTCAGGTGCTGTGGAGTGCTCGGATGTCTTGACCTGCTTAAGAAGGATGGAAAGGGCTCCTTGGAGACACGTCTGAGCACCCACCACAGGCAGCTGGAGAGGCAGTCTCAGGGGCTCTCTGACAGGCTCCCGCAGGGCTGCCCCTGCTGCTGCACTAACGCCTCACTGCCACTTCTGCCTCTGCTGCTGCCAGCAGCCAGGAATTATGGCCCAGTAGCTGGAAGAAGAATGACAGCAGGTGTAGAAGCTGTGTGTTTCTCTCCCCATCTGAATAGTGTTTTATATGCTTGAGTTCATGGTGTGATTTGATCACAATCACAATTCTTCATTCATTCTGCTTTTCCATTTAACATTGCACAATGAGACACCTCCCATATCTTTCCAAAGTGAAATATATAATTTTAGGAATCTTTAACATTCTTTTCATTGATCCAGCATAATTTATTTTCAGCCCCAGATTCAGTGGCATTTATACTTGTCTTTAATATTTTGCTCTCACAAATAATTTCTTGATAAATGTCTCTGAATTAATTTTTCATTATGCATCTTGATTTCCTGCTTTTGCACAGATGTTTGGATCATTTGAGCATTACTGATACATATTGCCAAAATATTGGTTTAATATTTTCCTCAAAGTCAAGTGCCATTGTAACTAAATGACATCATTTTAATCTTCGAGGTTAAGCAAGCCCAGATTGGGAACTTTGTCCTTGGCTCTAGGTTGTCAAGAACTAGGGGTCAACAGCAAGCAGTGCCTGCGTGCCGCTGTTTGCCTGCTCACGCACTTCCTCCATTCCTCTCCCCTCAGCCGTGCAGTGCCAGGATCTTGCAGCCCCAAGGAAGGCCCAGGTGAACTGCTCCCACCCCTTCGGTGCCTTCCGATACCGGTCAGTCTGCAGCTTCGCCTGTGAGGAAGGCTCACTCCTGGTGGGAGACAGCGAGCTGCGGTGCTTGGCCACTGGGCACTGGAACGCTGCTCCTCCAGAATGCCACGGTAAGCGCACATCCGTCCCTGCTTCCTGGAAATAAGTCAGAGGCAGTGTTCTGAAAAATGTGTCCTAGAGGTGGTAAATTGTAGGGTCCACCTTGAAATGGGCTGGAAAATCCTTTCATCTGTAACCCAAGGATTCCAAATGCTAACGTTCTCAGAGGCTGATCAGATTATACAAGTGTCAGGATGTCTGGCGGTTGGTCACAGGGAGTAGCATGGCCCTCCCTACCTCCTTTTCAGGGCCTTTACCAGGACCTGAGGACTCCTATCTTTTCAGGCAAGCTGGAAAGAAAACTGGGAGGAAAAAGGGAGCTTCCAGGTTGCTGGTCCCAAGGCTGACTGGCACTGTCCTCCTAGGAACCCTGGGGTATAATGGTGACTGCACTTAGCAGGTGCCAGCTGCAGACATGCTCTAAGATTTGCACAGCAGCGGGGAAACATACGTAGGATAAAGGCGAGAGTGATGGAGAGAGTGAGATATTACTCCATGAACCTGGGACACAGGATTCTCAGAAGAAACAGTGAGCAGGTTCAGGGCCGGATTTATATCTGCATTGCACTTGATATTTAAAAGCTTGTGTATTCTGTCAATATTGTAACATCCAGGTTAAAATGCAATTGGTCCTCATCATCTGTGTGATTTGAAGGGTAGATGAATGCTCTTTATATTTCCCATCCATTTTTCTACTCAACATATCCAACTCTTTAGTTACATTTATGGCAAAACCATTTTTACAAAGCAAGATCCTTATTTACAAAAACTATAAAAAAATAAGAATAGAAAAGTGGAAAATGTTCTCTTAAATACCCCTACCTGAAAATAGACACTGTTAACATTCTGGTATAAATTCTTCCAATATTTTCTCCATCCACCCACCTCATGCAATTAGTATTTCATGGTGCATATACAATTTTTTAAAAGAGAGACAGAGAAAGAAGGGAAATTTTTTAATTTATTTTTTCATCTGGCCTTTGTTTCTCTGACACCCAGATGTGCATGTAGTGCTGAGGTTCAAACCTTGGTCCTCACACATGCCTGGCAAGCACTCCAACTGCTGAGCCCCTGCTACTGCCCCTGCATATACAATTTTAATAATAAATTTCAATGGATAATATATGAACTATTTCTGCATCGTTTGCCATGCCTTTCATTGGGCACAGACTTTTAGAATCTGAGTGAAAGCAGGCGGATACAGGTTTTTTTATGAAGAGGAAACCGCTTGCTATTGAGGTCACACAAGTTCATGGGCGCTCACACACACAGCCCACTGTTAAGTGAGGTCAACTCTAAGTGAATGAACTAATTAATGAACAAAGGCACTCGGCAGAACTGGATGTCCTCTGTCCCCAGCACTAGAGTGTGTGTGCAGCGATGGGAGGTAGGTCTGGAGAAGGCAGGGGTGATGGGACCTTGCCCCTCAGCTCTCTCCTAGCCACAGTGAAGACGGGGTACGTTAGAGCCCACTTGACTCTGGGGAAGAACTTGGCAGCCCGAGAGGAGGGCCCTCACAGTGACCAGAGCCTCTGGGCTTCCCCAGGCTGTTCAGCGGACAGATTACAGCTACCAGCTCCTGCTGTCCTACCTTGGGGCTTCCTGTGACCTTCCTGTTCCCCTCTGCTTTCAGTTTTGTTTACTCAATCCAAGTCTGTCCTTGGTGTGCTGGGTGCACACCAAGTGAAATACCCGAGGAGGGCTGGGCAGGAAGGTGCCAGGAGGCTCGCAATCCTCAAGCTAACTGTTGCAACTTCACAAGATCTCCCTTGTCACTGTCCCCCACCCTGCCACACCCATATCTCTCAGAAAGCAAAGCCACAAGAGTTGAAGTGGACTCCAACACTCCACAGGCCTCGTGTACGCCTTCCTCGCTGGTCCTTACAGCATATGGTTTTCTTGCCTTTTCTCCTGTCTTGCGCCACAAGCACACGGAATTCAGGAAGACTTTTCAAGTGGCAGAAAATAACTAGGTCTCTGGACAAGTTGTTCAGATTGAGAGGAATGCGGCTGAAGGAGGCCAGCAAGAAAGGGAAGGGAAGAGAAAAACAGAGAAGGTGCTCTTGAAACCTCATATCATCAGAGTTGGCAACAGGAAAATGGCCCTCGGACAGCCACACCACTGTCTCTGCTCTAAATCTGCACAATTCTCAACCACTTACAAACAGTGAGGCAAAGTACTGAAACCATGTGTTCACCTGGTCTTACTTTTCAATGTCAACACCTTTAATCTATGCTTTATTGTCTCCTTAATTGGAAGAGGAATCTTGACAATTACATTAAGAGTGTTTTTACTCTTGATCCTAATAATACTAGGAGCTATGTAAGACTGTTCTCCCCACTTAAAGATGTTGAGATTTAGAGAGGTCCAGTATCTTGCTAAAAGTCACAAAGCATGATCATCAACCCAAGCAAGTCCTCTTACACTCAAACTCCAAACTGTGGCAAAGAACTGTGAGACCTAATTTAACTCTTTTGGTAAGTGAACAAGCAGTCACTTGTGGCTGGTCTCTATAGAGCAGGACTGTTGGAAGAGGCAGAATTAACATTTACCAACAGCTGATGAATTATGTGCCTGCTTTCTGTCCATTTTTTTATTGCATTTTAAATTTCTTATAGATAATTCAATTAACTTCCTACATAGTTAAGGAAGCCTGCAGGGCAAAGATTATACTCTTTCCTGTTTCAAAGATGAAGCAACTGAGCTCAGCGAGGTCACCATGCAGAGAAAACACCATGAAGTTCAAACAATCAGAGTTATCCAGAGGCTGCATTGAGTATTAAGGAGGCAACACACACACACACAGATTTCAGGGTGTTGAGTACTGATACAATCTCCTCTCTCCTCTGCTTGCCCATGGCAGCCATTACCTGTACACCCTTGGTGAGCCCTCAGAATGGAACAATGACCTGTACCCGACCTCTTGGAGAGTCCAGTTATAGATCCACCTGCCAGTTCATCTGTGATGAGGGATTTTCTTTATCTGGACCAGAAAGGTTGGATTGTGCTCCATCTGGACGCTGGACAGACACCCCACCAAGGTGTGAAGGTATGCACATGGGTCTCTTTTCCTACAGATTTTCAGATAACAATATAGAATGGAGACGTAGGGAAGCTCAACTGTGTCACAGAAACTTCCATTCTCTTATGACTCTTTCTCTGCAACTCCATCACCCATTCGTTCTCACACTTGCCTCCTTCAAGTCTACACCCTCTGCAGTAGCCAGACAGAAAACAGGGCTGTGATGGACATCTGAGGCTTACCATTAGCCAGGGAAGTTCACTCAAGCACAAACCCTACTGACAGTGAGTTAGTAGAATCCTCAGAGGCACGGCGGATCTTATCTGTTTAACTTCCAAAGTATCTGGCTTGGGCGGCTGGACTCTAGTATGCCATAGCCTCTAAAATAGAAGTGCACAGAGCTTACTGCGTCACAGCTCCTGTTGAGTTTCAAGAGGCACTGTGGCTCCAATTTCTTGCTCAGCAATAACCGTTGGTACTTACTGCTTGTGTTGTGCCAGCTATTTCATATACATTATCACATTCAGTCTAAGCTGGGGATTATTATGCCCATTTTGAAGATGAGGAGACTGAGGCTTTGAGAGAAGAAGTAGCCAGCAAAGCACCCAGCTTGGAAGTCCAGTCAGGATTCAGCCAGGTGCCCTCTGGCTACGGTGTTTCTGCCACATGCTATGCTGCCCCCCAGTGGCAGGCTTCTAACTCCATGTAATTAAGTCCATGACTTAATTACTCATCCACTGCTGCAGTCCTAAGTGCTGAACCAAACCTCAGGAATGGCGTGCCAGGTGATGGAGCAAGAGAATATGTCAGTAGGATCTACTAGTGCTATATAAAAGCGGTGAACATATTGTGCATTCCTCTTCATGCAACAGTCACTAATCTCCAGACACTTTATATGGTCCCCACTACCATCAATGTGGCATTCAGAAAGTCTGGTCACCTCTGAAGGCTTCGGATAAGATCTCAGCTCTCCTCCCATGCCACGAATCCTGAAGGTGAAGGGGCATAAAATGCTACCATCTGCTGTCAAAACAATTCACTACAAGCCACCTGAGGATCTGAGGAATCTAAAACATTCCTGGATGTGGGCCATCAGGGTTCATGCTCCATGCTCCTTCATTCTCACTCTTATTCACTTGCCCGCTGACACTTATCAGAGCTCCATTTCCCAATATTCCATTTTTAAGGCCCTAGAACCAAAAATCCCTAAAAAATAAAAAAATCTCATAGAAGTTTCAGATCACCTATGGAACCAACAGGGCTGTTAAGCCTGTACTCGCTGAGACCCATTTCCCTTCACTCCTTTCCAGTCCTCTTTGCCCCATGACAGGTGGCATTTGCCTGTCTCATTGGACCCCACCTCCCAGCAACTAGAGCCAACTCTGCTGGGAATGGCAGCACAGCTCTCAGAAGGGTCCACCTGAGCCGATCCTGACTCTGAGATCTGAACCTGTGTTCCTACCTCATTCTCCAAACGTCTGTTCTAGATGTAGGCAAAGCTTGACCTCCTTTCCCCACACAGCCAAGTGGTTGAGTTTTTAACCCTTATCACCATCTCTAGATTTTCACATAGCATCCTGCAGAATCCTAGGATACTTCAGGGGGCTGATTAGGGGCCACGAAGTAAGGAGAGGCTCAGTGGCAGACAGAGTTCTCCATTCTCTTTTCAGACCACAGTGCAGGATTTCATTTTGGGAGGCAGTCCTACAAATATCTCTGTTGTAGCTAGAGTGCCAGTTCCCTGGGCCCTGCAGGCTTGGGTTCTGCCTATATTTTCTAGTCTTCTCCCTGGCCTTGCCCTCCCAGACCTGGAGGCCTCCCCATGAAAGTAAGCAGCCCTGAGGTTCTTCTGTTGAATTTCATGATGCCATTTGTGACCTGCAGCACCTGTGTCCCAGTTGCTGTTGTCCCTGTTGCTCCTGTCTGTGTAGCTGCCTTCCAGGATCTCCTGATCACCAACTCTGTTGCTGATCCTCCGGACACTGTGTCTGGTTGTTGACTTCCACTCCTAATGTCCAGCACCGCCTTGTTGGGGGACTGGTCCTGATTCTACTTCTAGCCCATCCTCCACCCTTCTGCCTTGGCCCTGCTTATCCAAATCTTGAAATATGGCAAATGGGTGCCCTCTGAGCTCTGGCTGGGGGCATGTCTCTATTTTGTTTCTTCATTCCCTCCATGGGAGTTCCTACTTTACTTGTTTATTTATCTGCTTGTTTGCTTATTCGTTTGTGATGGTCTGGGCTGGTCTCAAACTCCTGGGCTCCACCCCATCCTCCTGCTTCATCCTCCCGAGTAGCTGGGACTATAAAAGTGCCCCACTGCACCCAGCTATTTTTAAAATTCGAGTTTAGAATAGCCAACTACATTACAATTATTATTTAAACTATATATTTATTTTAAGAAGTTCTTGAGATGATATCAATTTCAAGTAAAATGATACAATAAAAAGAAGCAGGAAAATGTGCCAAATCTAATGTCATATGAATCGGCATGTCTTAAGGTGGTGATCAGAGTGCAGTGGACGTAGTGGTTCAAACTCTCACTTGCTGTTGTGTCTATCCACTCAGTGGAGCGCAGAAAAACAGCACAGATCCCTATATGAAGAGCTGCCTTGCAGGCCAATGAAATGAGCATGTGATAAAAGCAACTTTCTCCTGTTTTCTGGTCTTCTTGTAACTATTCAGCTTTGGCCAGCATTTCATAGGAAGGTCACTTTTAAAAGTCGCACGCAGAGGTCATTCCTCAAGCAGGTCTCTATGTCTGTATTAAGCGCCCACTCCAGCTTAGACACTCCACGACTGTAACTGAACCAGATGCCAGGCCTGAGTCACTTGTCCAGGTACCTCACCAAGGCTGCCCCTCAAGCAGGAAGACCTGCTTCCCTGCATGATTCAAAGTCTGACCCTTGAAGTGACGTAGAGGCCTTGAGTTTGAGAACGTTAACTTTTCCTGAGAAGGTCCAGAGACATCTATAAATGGAAAAGGCTGAAGCTATGCACTCGGCAGAACAGACAAAATTGAAACCACAGCGATAACCCTCAGGAAGATTAATGCAGTGAAAATTCTCATTTTGGATTCAGGGTCACTTTAATCCATTTTCTAAAATAGGAACTTATCTTGTTTCTTTCCAAACCAGTCCAAAAACAAAACAAAACAAAACAAAAACATTTATTAGAATTAATCAAAATTAAACATACTCATTTTTGCTCATTCATTCAACAAATATTTTTAGAATCCCTCCCATGGCCATTTCCTGGGGTACAGTGCTAAAAGAACCTACATAGCCCCACTGTGCTGAAGCTCACATTGTGCACATTCTTAAGTATAAAGATGTAAACTTAGAAGCTTCTGATAGTTATCTTTTTTAAATTTTATTCAGAAATTTATTTGTTGAACAATCAAACAAACTTCTAATGAAATAATATAATGTATATAAATTCTGAAAATTAGTTTTACCCCCAGGAGCCCCCCCAGTTACCCACCCTTATCCCTCCCCCCCCGCCGCCTTCCCAATACATCTCTACAAATGCCTTAGGTTGTATGACACTACACCTTATCTGGATCTAAAACATGATAATAGACCTCTTTTCTCAGTGGCCAGGGTCCAGCTCCAGCCTCCACAGATGAGTGAAGACATTTGACCCTTGGTTCTCTGGGTTATGCTTATTTCACTCAGCATGATAAAGTTATCTTAATGAAAATGTTCACAGATGATTTGTGCCCAGGACTTAACGGCCATAGACACGTTTATGGAGTTATTATCACTCAACAATCTGAGAGACCTGGACTGAAATCCACTGTGCTACTTTGGCTGGTTCAAAGGATTCAGGCAGTGAGAACCCACCCTCCTCCACTGAGAGGCCTGTCACTGCAGAACACTGGGACCCACATGCAAAAGCCAAGCCACCACTCTTCCATGACACAGCACAAAGGACTTTAAGAGGGTTTAAAATTAGAGTAGCTAAGTAGAATGAGCCTTACTCGACCAAGGAATTAAAGAAAGAACACTCAATTAGATGTTTATTGATCATTGTTTATGTCAGATAATTTAATGAAGAAAAAGACATAAATGCTAATAGAAACATTTAACTGTGATAATTATTAAAACAATGTTGGGAGGAAATGGTGGTGAAGAAACTACAAATTCATTTATTCATCCACTAAGCATGTGGGTATTGAGATCCTGCAGTGGAGACAAAGACAGGTGTTTATTGGGATTTGGAAGCTTTCCATCCAGCAGAAGAGGGGACATGGGTTGAGACATGAGAGTGCATGTGTTCCACAAAAAGGCGATGCGCCTGGCAAGAGTGCACACTCTGGAGCCCCTCAACAGAGGGCTCCTTGGATGGATCCTGGAGGACCATGGGAGTGTGATCAGTGAAAAAGGAAAGAAATTCAGGACGGTGTGAGCCAAGCAGCAGAGAACCACACCAGGTCAGGTTTGGAATTTTCCAGAACTTAGCAATCATGATGGGAGTTTAGAGCTTCCCAATCCTATGGAACTGCAGCATAAAAATCAGCCCAGGGATTCAACTAGAGGAAATGGTTTTGAGGCAGAAGGCAATCAGTGCAGTTCTAGATGTACTGAATTCAAGGACATGACAGGATATCTAAGAGAAGTTGTCTTAGGCAGGAAGAAGGTAGACATGGAATTCCAGAGAGCTCCCACTCAGGTAGAATGAGGGAGCCAGAGGAGGCTGTGGGTCTCTGAAGCAGAGGGTGTAGACAGAAGAGGATGAAACTGTAAGTCCTTGACGTCTATTGACGTCTACATATCCTTCTCTCTGCAAGCCCACTGTCACTCCACTGCCCTGTGCAGTAAAAACCATTTCATATGTCGTGGGAGGAATGCCAGTTACCTAGCCAAACACCTGGAATACAGTAGGTGGTAAATAAATGCTTGTTGAGTATATGGATGACTGAACTCTGTGAAACACAGAACTTCTGACTGTTGCTCTTGGTTTGGTGCTCCAGCCATCATGTGTCCAGAACTCTCCGCCCCTGAGCAGGGCAGCCTGGACTGTTCTCCCCCTCACAGAGAACTCAGTGTTGGCTCCTCCTGCCGTTTCTCCTGTAACGAGGGCTTTGAGCTAGAGGGATCAAGCAGTTTGGAATGCACAGCTTCTGGAAGATGGTCAGCACATCCCCCAGGCTGCAAAGGTAAAAACAGACATTTGCTGGGACACTTCCACACTGGGAATGTTCCCAAAAATGATAACATACTTATAGAGCACTTATGCATGGCTGGTACATATCATACTATCAGTTGGGTTTAGCAAACACAACCTATGGGTTTAAAAGATTTCTAAGAGTGACAGGACTTTTTACACTTATAAATAAAAGATTCTTCAGCAGCAGTTGTTGCAAATGGTTAGCCTCGTGTTCTGAAAGGGCTTCATCAAGCCAGCAGAATGGTGTCCTTCATTGCCAAGAGTACAAGGGTTGCTGTCTGTTATTTCAGATCAACAAATTGGGGTGCAGAGAAGTTAGTCATCATCTTCTTGCCACACAGCAAGTGGCAAAGTCAATGGCACCATCCAGATTTCTCCTTTCGTGTTGACCTTTGACCAGAGAATGATATCACCTCCCAATACAGTAGGGGAGGACAGGCAACTTCTCCAGGTGCATTTGCCCTTCTACCAAATCAGTTTCTGCCACAACTCTGTTTAATATTGACCCTCCCCCTGGCTGTCTCTTCCTGTGTAGGAGAATCATCTCTTCAAGGGCACTCTAACTTTTCCTCTTTGGTTCCCACACCTGAAGTTAATCATTTTAACTTCCTTATAGATATCACTACTGCCACCCCATCAGGAAAGGAGCGGGGGGGAGGGGGAGTTTCCGTGCGAGTCTCAACTCTGACGTGCTCCTTTTAACTGGGAGCTATCTGAATTGAAACACCCTCTCACCACAGATGCAGCGACAGTGCCTACCTCAGTTCCAACCTCAGTTCCAACCTCAGAGGTGCGATGCCTGGCCCTCATGGCTCCCGGGCAGGGAACAATGTCCTGCAGACATCCCCGGGAAACCTTTGGCTTAGACACCACTTGCTACTTTGGATGCAAAGCTGGATTCACACTCACAGGAGATAGTGCCCTCAGATGCAGACCTTCAGGACAATGGACAGCAGTAACCCCTACGTGCAGAGGTAAAAAAAAAAAGCAGCAGGCCCTTCTGATGCTATCTTCCCTGCAGGCACTTAAGTTAGCCCTTGCACCTGCCCAGTGAAACCCCACCCAGCCCCAGCAGCCACTGCAGGTGTGGGCTCCTCCATGAAATCCATGCCTATCCCAATCAGCAGTGCCATGCCACAAGCACATCTGAGCCCTTCCTCATGCCAGAGTGGATGCCCTGCTTCTCCACGCCCTACAGAGGAAACTTGCACAGATGTCTAAAGTGTGTTAGGCCTAGACGCATGCTAAATGTACAACCAGCTGTATGAGTCGTGAAATATAAGCTGCAGTTTTATGAGATAACAGTATAAACAGCCAGTCTTTTCATAATAACTGGGATCTAGACAGTTTCCCCTGTATGATACCTCCTGAAAGCTGTCACCCCATACAGGAAGCTAAAACTCTACGTCCCTTTCATCTCTGACCCCACAAAGCACAGCAAGAGCTCCACAAATCTCAGTACTGCTCAATAATATTTTCTTGAATTAGATGTAATTTACTTCCCATCCACAAGTGAGAAAAACATGAAATTCCCTGAAAAAATAATTTAAAGAGGATGATGGTCTCTACTTTTAAACTTCCAGTGTCTAATATGGAAACAAACTTCC
Source organism: Aplodontia rufa (assembly GCA_004027875.1). Classification (NCBI taxonomy): domain Eukaryota; kingdom Metazoa; phylum Chordata; class Mammalia; order Rodentia; family Aplodontiidae; genus Aplodontia; species Aplodontia rufa. Next base: position 51,574 of record PVKS010005134.1, on the reverse strand, counting down.
AGTTCTAGCTGCACTGAGCACTTATTATTTTAAGACGCTCATGCTGACCTGTCAGTTAATAATCAACGAACTGATAATAGCATTTAGAAAAAGTATTTTTGAGAGAAAAACATTTGCAAATAGTATTTTTGAAGGCATTAGCAGGTATTTATTGGATGATGCTGAGTCCATCCTCTTCTTTGGTGAGATTTCTTTGAGTGGCTCCTTGGTAGGTGTGGTATTGAAAGGATGTGTGTTAATATTGGGAGTGGCTGATTTCCCTTCCCTCCCTTCATTTTCTACTCTGTTTACTGGCAGTGCTGGTCAGGGTACAGATGAGACCACGATTTCCTCTCCCTCATTCTTCTCCTGCAGCTGTCAGATGCCCAGAACTGCACATTAATAAGTCGATGATGGTGAACTGTTCCAACCCCTGGGGGAATTTCAGCTATGGATCCACCTGCACCTTCCACTGTCTAGAGGGTCATTTACTTAATGGCTCTGCCACAGCAGCATGCCATGAGAATGGACAGTGGTCCACTTCCACACCAACCTGCCAAGGTACTTTTTTCATATGGTTTGGGAAGTTTCAACATGAAACACAGAGGTGGTGTTTCTTCCGTGTGCTTCTCATGGCTGTCCTTTCCACCTGCTTGGCAAATGTTTCTTGATAAGTCTCACAGAATCCCCTCGATTTATGCAGAGCAGTGGGAATTAAACTCCGTGTGCACCTAACTGCTGCTGATTTTCAGGGCATAGATTTGTGAAATGAATCTGCTCACTTTCTTATTATCTCTACCAACACATCTCGAAGTTTCAAAATGTATTGAACTGGGAGGTCTTTCATGAAGATTCTAGCTTATTATCTCAGAAGACCTTTGTTTACCATTTACCTCTACAAATACCTCAGATCTTCATCAATTATGCAAGATTCATTTCAGCTCCCAAATTCTCCCCTGCTTTTCCACTAGCAACTTGTTCTGACTACTTTCTGTTGCATCTTTGAATTTTTAATTGTCAAAATAAGTTGTCCATGGTCCATTCTGTTTGCTCAAACTCCATATGTAGGCCCCCTGCAATGTCTTTCCTTTAATTAGGTCTTATCCTGAACTCTAATATTACACTTACTATTAAAGCATTAGGAATATAATCCTGCATGATTCCTGTTCTCTCACATTGGATTTCTGATTTCCACCAGCACTAGCAGGTCTTTGGATGATCCAAGAACATTTTAGAGTCCTTGGGACCTTGGAGAGAACAAACAGCCTCTTGCATGTGTGTTTCTTTTGTAGAGGGGCCACTGACTGTCCAGGAGGTCCTGATTTACCTTGGTGGAGCAGTGGCTTCTACAACAGGTCTTGTAATGGGTGGGACACTCTTGGCTCTGCTGAGAAAGCGTCTCAGAAAGAAAGGTAAATTGGAAAGAGTCTTCCCCTAGTTTTCTTTATTCATGTGATTTGGGGTGGGGTGGTGAAGCCACAATTTCAGTAGCTCATGTTTTGAAACAATTAAAAGAAAACAAAGCCAAGATAACTGAGTGAGCCTGAGAAGTGACTGTCCATCAGATTCACCTGGATAAATTTACCAAAATACCAATGCTCCCACAGGAAGACCTGGGGGTGGGCCTATAAATCTGAAGTTTTCAAAAATCCTCCCTCAAAACTCTGATGGGCAATTCTGCAGTTCAGCATCTGAGGTCACAAAAGCTACTTTTAAAACTGTCCTGCTTCCTTCCCTCATTCGTTCCCTCATCTGACTGTCATTTGCAGGTCAACTCCACTAGGCAAGTGGGACCCATGGTGATGGTTCCTGGTATTAAGGCAGCTAGGGGAGATCTAATCCAGTAGGGGAGATACACAAGTTCCATCAGTACACACAGACTGTACATGTGTGAGAACAAACACAAGCTAGTGTCACCAGAACACTGAATGGGGTCCCTAAGCCAGACTGGGGATCAGAGAGGCTTTCTCAAACTTAGCTTTGAAGAACAAGAGGGATTTGGTGATGTGGGGAAAATGGAATAGAGCAGAGAAAAAGTCATGTGGAAAGACATGAAAGGGTGGGATGGTAGGGAGAATGGTATGTAGCATTTAGTGCACTTGAGTGCAAAGGGGCTTAGGGAGCAGCAGGAGATGAAGTATGAGCCTACACGTGTCCACATTTTCTCCTGAGAACTTGAGTCAAACAGGATTTAAGCAGGGAAGTGGCCAAATGGATGAATCCAAGAGAAACTGTTCACTGGATAAAGAACTGTGGACTAAGAATAAAAGAAGGGAACAGACCATTCCTTAATGTTTAAAATTTGCTGTGACATTTGCCTGCACACAATTACATAAACTTGCCTAATGGGGATCGTTGCTATCCCTCATCATAGACAGTGACAAGGGGCATCAGAGGGTCGGTTGATGCTCAAATCCAGGCTCCTGGAAGTGGCTATATTAAGACACTCAGCCACACTCTCCCCTCATGGAGCCATTTCACACCTTTCCTTAAATGCTCAGGGAGGAACCCTTGCTCCCTCATCTCGTACACAAAGCTACCCTGGCACCATTTTTCCAAAGCTCCTTCATATTCCTGTGAGTGACTAAGATGACAGCAAAGGGTAATCCTCGGCGGAAACAGCAGAGAGATGCACCAGGAGCTCCAACCTGTTGCTCCACATCCAGAGGGCAGAGGCAAGCGCTCCCACACCTAGATCCTGATCTGCACAACACAGGAGTCACACTGTTTCTCCTACTCCCCACAGTTCTTTCTCTAGTTTGGAGACATTTGGAAAAGGACAAACTGCCATTCATCCTCTTATATCTTTGCTAATAAATACATTCACTTGTTGGAGATGGGAGTTTTTTCCCCGAGCTTATCCCAATTTGGCTTCAAACTTCCCGAAATTCCATGGTTGGGTAGCAGGTAAATGTCATAGCCAGGCCAAGAGTTGACTCCAGAGGCTGTGGTCCTGAGGGAGGCAGGAAGTCCTGATGGATAAGTTACAGGCAGGGAAGACACCCACTCCTGGGGTGGCATGGTTTGCCAGGTCAGCTTGCCCAGCTGGGACTAAGGGAGTGGACAAAAGTGCAGCACAGAACCATGAGGCTGAAGGCTTCGGAGGCTTGGGGAGGGTTTTTACAAAGAAAGACAAGAGGAAGAAGGTGAGAGGGCTCTGGAGTTAAATATTGTAAAATATTTAATTTGGCCTAAAACAGGTCCAGCCTTTCAAGGGCAGATTGTTCCCAATCCTCCTTAGAATTAGCCCACATGAAAATCAGTCTACTGTCCCCCGCCCCCTCAGTCATGTCATCACTAATGAATCTTCCTCTTCATCTCACTTTTTTTTCCTTTTAAACCAATTGTTTGTGTTCTCTCACTTATTTCAGATGATGGGAAATGCCCCCTGAACCCTCAAAGGTGAGATGGAAATGATCTCTGATTGAATGAGTTAGTTTGACTTTCTGATTCACTGCCAGGAAGATCAGGCACTAAGGCAGCCTCCTGTGTTTGCCATGTCCTCCCGACGCTCCTGAAGACTCACAGATAATACAGCTTAGCCACATGTAATGCTTTTAAAATCAGCAAATGCCCTGACTATAATGCATCAGAGAGGTACAAGAGAAAGCATTAATAACAGGAACCCAGCTCTAAAGCTGAGGTGCCACGAGGCCAGCGGAGCTTGCACTTCCTCTAGAATCCCAGGAAGCAGCAGCCGGGCAGCTGGGCTGGTGGAATGATGCCTTAAGTGACTCAGACAGCCTCAGAGGCATGGCCAACACAAACCTGATGTGGCAACTGCATTTTATAAGACGCCACAAACACCCAACATTTATATGTAAATCAGCTAAGTTCCAAGCTCAAAGGTAAGTAGCCTATATGAATGCGGAGTAGACATTCCAAAGCTGCATGGAACGATGGACAATGCTTTTGTATCCTGTGCCTGTTTGGACACTCAGCACCCTTGACCCATTCCTACTGTGTCAGTAGAACTCAGAATCAATCGGTATGAAAATCAAAAAAGACGCCCCTAGGGGGCAGTGTCACCATTCTTTGAAAACTTGAGTGCTAGAGTGTCAATTTAGCAAGGCTAAGAATTTTGTAACTGTTTCTTCTCACCAAGAAGGCTATAGCCCCTTAGAGGGCATAGCAGAAATTCTATGCATAAAGTATCAACAAGAAGAGTGTGGGTGTAAAATCCAAGACAGATTGCCCAGAGCTGTTAAGTGGGCTCTCAGAAATGGCTTTAGCATTTTCCTTATTAAAGAAGATGTTCCAGGGGGAACTGGCACTGCACAGTTTCTGTAGATACTATGTGCTGAAGACTGAGCATTATGTGGAAGGTCACATTGCTTCTGTTCTTTAGCCACCTAGGAACATACGGCGTCTTTACAAATGCTGCATTTGACCCGAACCCTTAAGGTAAGTTACCCATGACGATGTTTTTGTTTTGTTTTGTTTGTTTGTTTTAAAGAGAGAGAGAGAGAGAGAGAGAGAATCAATTTTATTTACTTTTTCATGTGGCTTTCATTGCTTCGACACTTTGTCATGCACGTGCTACTGGGGTTCCAACCTGCATTCCTGCACATGCCAGGCAAGCGTCCTAACTGCCAAGCTACCGCTCCAGCCCCCCATGATGATGTTTTTGAAGGAAACAGAACAACAGGGGAAAATGGAAGAACACAAAGCTTGATTTTCTTTATATAATCAAGTAGTAAATTTTAAGCATGTGCTGAATTCAGGCCATGAAGGAAATCCTATTGGCAGAAGGTAGGTATGACAGTGGAGTGACAAGAGCAGGGCAGTCTGTCAAGGCTTTCCATAGCCTCCAGGGCAGAAGTGTTCCAGCAGTACTGCTTACTCCAGGACATGTAACATTATGCTGTAGGCTGCTATGTGTATTAGCACCTGTCCTCTCCTAACAACCCCCTCTGCTACCTCTGGGAAAACACAAAGAATCTGCTACTACCTTTCTCTAGAGCAGCTCAGTGAATAGCTGAGTTTCCTAAGGAAAGTAGCCTTGGGCAGAAAAGCTGGAACCTAGAAAGAGAAGATTATCTTGAGCCTCTAGGAGAGAGACGATGAAAGAAACTTTTCTTTCTTTTATCTTTTAAGGTAAAGTACTTGTTTTGATTTCTTTAATCTCATTTTCAGAGACCTATCTCCCAACTTTTCAGGATCCTAGTTTGTGGACATAGAGCTTCCTGCTAGTCTTGACTTTAACTGTAGCATATTTGTTGCTGCTTTCTGTAAATACCATGGATAAAGGACATGGAATCTCCTTTAGTAGCTCTGGGCCAGAGCAGAGGACTGTGCCATATTCCTCCACAACCCATCCTGCTCCAACTCTGCTGTTCCTCCAACACAAGCCACAGAAGCCAGGAACAAATGTTTGTGCTGTGGACTTGCACTTGGATGTCACTGGAAAATACCACCTGGTCAAAAAGACCGGAGCATCTGACTCACCGGAAGACCAGACAAGAGAAATGAAAACGGCTCTCTACTTGGGAGCTGAGGAATTCCTGTAGGATCTCCTAAGATCTCCATTGATTGCTATCTATGAAGGCCTTAGACCTCTGCTGCTGAGGCTTCCAGAGAAACCTGGGATGGTACCTGAGGCTCTAGAAGACCAAAAATCAGGACAGGAAGCCACAACTCACTATAGACCTTTCTTCTACCGAAGGACCCAAAGACCAACTTCAAATGTATAGTTAAAGGGATTTTTTCCCCAAATCCCATGTTCCTCTGATGTTTTATTCATTAAGGTCTGTACATCACTTTGTTGACCACCAGTGTAATGCACGATTACAGTTGTAATTAGAGCTCCATCTGTCAATAAGCTGACAAATATACATCACACACCCTGCTCCAAAAGGATATAGGAGCAGCAGAAAATCTCCCTCACCATAATGTTCTGCAGGGAAGAATGGATGTGTTCTATCTGTTCTTTAAATGGATGCTTAATAAATGGGTCACTGGAAGTTATATAGTGCTTGTCTGGAATTGAGGCAAAAATTAGAGAGCCTAAAAGTGTAGTTGCCTTGTCACAATGGAATGTAATCCAATGACTCAGTCATACTGATGTGGGAGTTTTGGGATGAGGCTGGATTCTCTACTCCCACTGGCGAATGGAGTTTGGGCTGCAGCCAGAATAGCCTGTTTCTAGTGTTTGCAGCTATTCCAAGTTAAAACTGGGAATGTGGGCTAGCTGCAGGCTTCCATAGCCAAAATAGTGTTAGTAGCTCCCCAGCTTAGAGCTGGGTTTCTTCCTGCTACTGTTGAGAGGTGCGTTGTAGCTCTTGGTGTGGAAATACAGCCCGGGAATTCAGCACCAATCTTATAGGTTCTTGTCTAGTAAATTTGAAGAATAAAATGCATGGACATCCACAGAAGGAAGGAGTAAAAGGAGTAGGATTTATTTAAGGAATTAGAGCAAAGTCTCTGCAAAGCAGAGGGGCACCTGGAAGCAGGATACTGTCTTATGTACGTTAGGCCAGGGATTATATTGGTTTGGGTATGAACCTTGGTTAAGATTCACGTAAAGCAGACATTGAGAAAAGCACCAACATCATTGGTTAAACTCTATGTAAAACAAACATTGAAACTAAGCGCCAAAACCATTGGTTAAGGGACTGGAGCAATGGCTCAGCAGTTGCCTGGCATGCACCAGTGTAGGAGTTCAAACCCCAGCACCACATACACAACCATGTCTCAGAGCGTCGAAAGCCATAGGAAAAACTAAAATAAAATGGATTCTCTCTTTCTCTCTCTCTCCCTCTCTCTTAAAACAACAACAACAACAACTATTGTTAAAATCTATGCACAACAGGTAGCAAATCTTTCCTGGTTCCCATCTGAGTCTACTCCCAATTCTTAGTTTTCCTGCCTCTGGGACAAGGGAGTTGCTCCCATAGGTGAGCCTCATGGTCTTTTGCATTTGAAAGCCCTGAGCATGCTGGTTAATCTTTTCTCCACAAGCTAGCTTCTAGGTGTGGTTGAATGAAGCCCATTGTCCTGACTACCTAGCCATTTCTCTATCTCTCCCAATCTGTCTCAATAGATTACACGCACACTCAAGCAAATGTACAAGTGGAAATGGTAAAGCAGCCTGACTAAAGATCACAATAATTTTACAAGCATTTTAGTAGTGACCTTGATATTTAAGGACACAGTGCTTTAAAAATAAGTTTCTCAGACATACTGCCATTGGCATCCTTGGATGCTTATTATATGTCAATCACCAGGATAGGCATTATAGGACATTGGTCCTCAACTCCGTCCTCCAAGTCAGAATCTGCACTTTGTGAAAGTCACTAGGGAATCCTAGTGTCACATTTTGGGAATCAAATGTACAGAAGTGTAAGGCATTGCTCCTGGTTTTGGCCAACTTATAAGCTAGTCGGGGTACAACAGACACTCACACAAAATGATAAAGGATGAACAAAAGGAGTGTATAATTGGAATGTTGTTATAGGAGTTCATAAAACAGAAAAGTCAAATCTGAGCCCACAATCAGGGAGAAAGGTAGAACTCTGGACTTTAAAGAATGGGCAAGCAAAGGGAAAGGGAATTCTACATTGATAGAACAATATCAGCATAGGGGGGTGGGAAGAGAAGATGGGGGAGCATAGTGTAGGAGGAGCCTGATGTCATTAATCGGGAGGTGTCCAACTTCGATTCATTGAACAGATCAAAGGCATGAAGCATATGCAGAAGCTTGGAGGCATGCAGAAACAGGCTCATTGTGATGCCTCAGACAAGAGAATTCTCAGATCCTCTATCAACAGCAAAAATTTAAAGACCCCATGTGATGCAAAGGGCCCCGGGGACAGAAGAATGTAATCACAGAAATAAACACATGCAGTGTGCTTTCTAAGTGCCAGGCAATATTCTTTTATCCTCCCAACAATGCTAGCAGGAAAAAGAGGCATTAGCAGCCCCATTAGCAGATGACCAAGCCGCAGTGCAGAGTTGAGTCCAGGAGCACACAATTAGCAAGGAGAACTGAAACCTGAACTACTGGTATCTCCACGAAGCTCCCTGCTCTGCTGTGTTTTAACTAGTGACAAGCCCTTATCAAGATGCCGGTGAGGTAGTCTGCACATGATTCACGGCACTGGCTTCCTCGTGGGCTAGGTGCCCACTCGAAGACACAGCGTTTCTGCATCCAGTATCAGACACAGTACCCTTTTCTTCTGGGGGAGGAAGGCTGTAGAGTCTCAGTGCATAGGGGACAGCAGAGTCCGGCAAGCAGGAACTTTGACCCAAGCAGCTTTTGCACAGAAGGTGGGAGGCTACTGCTCCCATGGTTTTAGCCTATGAAGTGTAGCCTGTGTGTCCCTCAGCACTGTCCCTCCTGTTGGAGCCTCTAGCAGGATCTTTACCTGTAGACACACAGTCACTATCCTCATTGCTCTCCTAACAAACACTTCTTGTCACTGTGGACAGGGATCTTACCACGCCCCTGCCAGGACAAGCCCCAGGAAGCGTGGAGGGCTGGTGAGCCACAGGCTGCTGGAGAGGAGGATACTGCCACCCACAGCCTCCCAGAGCTCACTGCAGCCAGGACAGTGCAGACAGTGCAGCGCCAGGCAGGGCCAGCAGCTAGGCAAGCCCTGCCAGGTGCTGATGGTAACAGAGGGCAGGAGAAGAGAAGGAGCCATGCTCCTAGGCAGCCCACACCTCTGGGTTCTGGCGGTCCTGTGCACCAGCTGGGCAGGCTGGGAAGGCCAAGGGGCTGAAGCAGCGCAGTTGAGGCAGTTCTATGTGGCTGCGCAGGGCATCGACTGGAGCTACCACCCGGAGCCCACAAACCGAAGGTAATTCAGGTACAGTGCCCAAGTGGGGTATCCAGGAAAGATAAACAATGTTTTAGAGAACACTCCCTTTGCAATTCCACGGAGATACATTTATATATTTCAGGTAAATAACTACAGTTAATAAGGTATAAAGAGGGCAATAAACTTGGCAAGTACTAATTTTGCTTCACTAATATAGTTATCATTCTGAGGTTGTTGAAAATATTCAGCTTGACTGGTCAGATGTTGCTTTCTTTTCATGAGTTGATTTTCAGTACAGTTTTGTTAGTATTTCTAATTGTTGGTTTAAAATATCGATTGACTGACAAACACCAGACTCCAGCTCCCTCTCCCACCCTTCCTGCAGCTTGCATTGCAGACTTCTAGTAGTCCAGTATTTTCATGGAACTTCTAGTTGCATATTAATATATGTTACAATAAATAGTATTTATTCCATTGTCACATGGCTTCATCTTCTAAAGGTTTTATACTTCATTTTGAGCAGATAATACAATAACTACTGCCATAATTTTGTTGCTTTCTTGAAAATGACGTTCAGAACATGAGTCATGGAAATGCAACCCATCAGTACTTTTACCCTGTCCTGGATGGTGTTTGGCTTATTCATGCTATTTACTGTGGCTCTTAGGTTTTTCTCTCTTAATCACTTCCTGGAATATGGTTTACCCTAGATATTTTGCTAAGGTCAATATTAAAAGATGTGTAACTAAACGGAGGTTTAAATAGTATAAAATCCTATCCTTGAGTTGCAAACTATATTTTTCCAATCGAAAGATTAAAAATGAGACTTTTGGAAAATTAACTAAAAAAACAGGGTTTATTCAGTATTTTCAGTTAATCTTATTTTTACTTGTTTTAAATGGTAAGCCTCCTAGTGTGAATCACTTTTTTTTTTAACCTAGCATCACAGTTTAGGTGATTATGAAAATTACGTTCCTCTTTTACAATTACAAAACCAAAGCAATCTCCCCAAAAATAATGTAATGTTTTGAGAATCTTTTTGTGTAAGGGGTAAAAATTCCCTTGCAACTGGGTTAGTTTAAAGGTCATTACATGCTTTTTTGATCATATAGTATGAAGAAGGATGATAATTTTAAATATTGCATTTCTAGGTGATTCATCTGTGTTCACGCCCACACCCTTAGTGAACTGTCATTCACTCAAACCCCATAGAACGTAACACTCTCCAACACTAATCTTGCCTGCTGGTGTGTGAAACAGGAGCTCGGTAGCTCTGTGGCTGGTTTCCCTGTAGCATGGTGTTATGCCTGGGGGTGGGGATGGGTAGGTACTGAAGGATCAAATGCAGCACTGGGCTGGCAGATCCCCCGTGGTTAGGAAAGAAGGATGGGTAAATTATTGACAAAGGGGCCACCTGGAGGTGGCTCTGTCTTTACTGTGGAACATGGCACTGAAGTTATTAAGATTCAGAACCCTGCTCAACCTAGTAATAAAGATTAAAATATTGATTACCTGAGTCAGGATAGAAGAGAGGAAATTATTTTAATAGTTCTGGATCTTGGCTCTGACATGTATCAACTGTATTTTCTTAGAAAGTTACTTAATCTTTCCAAGATAGTTTTTTTCATTTGTTTGTTTCCAACAGGAATCCCAGAGCCTTTAGCCCATTAGCTACCTGCATCCTCTCAACTACAAACATGATCTACCAAATCAATGTGAATTTATAATATTTCCAGTAGCTTAAAAATTATAATTTGAAAGTTAGAAGGTTTTCTCCAGAAAAGTTATATTTGATAGATCAGTTGAAAAATAGCTTACATATATACTTAGCGTGACTCAATCATATTTATAATCGTTTACAACTTAAATCTAAAGTTTGAATTCACACTATGATCTTGGGTTCCTTTTAGAAAACTGATTCTGAGAAACAGCATTACGGCGGCCTAAACTTGTGAAAAAATGTTGAACACAACAGACTGTTTTTGAAGAGATCAATGCTTATTTCATTAATTTTACCTATTGTGGGGCTGGAATGGTGGCTCAGCAGTTTTGGCACTTACCTGGCATGTGCGTGTACATGGGTTTAAACCCCAGCACCATGTACACAACGAAGTGTCAGAGCAATGAAAGCCACGTGAAAAAACTAAATAAAAATTGATTTTCTCTGGCTCGCTCTCTCTCACTGTCCCTCTCTCTTTTAGAATTATTTTTTTAACCTATTTTCATGTCTGCAAAGCACTGGGTTTCTGAACTACAATAAAAACATTGTCATTCTGCTATAAGTCTGAGGCTAAGAGAAATCTACTTTGTTATAACGTGAGTAGGTATCATACACATCCTTCAAATTAATTTTTGTGTTTTGATTCCAGTTTGAATTCTTTTAAGAAAATTGTCTACAGAGAATATGAAGCATATTTTAAGAAAGAAAAACCTCGATCCAGTATTTCAGGTAAGTCTGAAATACATATACTTCTAATTTTAAATATAAGTTTTTATGGATTATATGATATCCATCTGTGTCTAAAATATTCATTTTGTGTGATTGCTTTTAACCAGTACTGCCTTTATAATATGTTGGCCCAGTGCACAGTGAGAATGTGGAACCCCTTAATCATGTTATTGAGAATTTCAAAACAGTGACAGCAAAGCATTAAGCCAAACAGGGGCCCTTCTGAGTAGGGCCCCACTACATGGCACTGGTCATATGCCCACGAACCCAGCTATGTCTTTAGTCTTGGTCAAAATAGCTAAATAAAACTTGCAAGAGTGTAGATTTTTATCCATTTATCTAATAAACCACTGTGGAACAACTGCCAGGGCTTGGCTTGAATTAGGCACGGTGGGTACAATGGTGGGTAATGGGGACTCATACCACTCCTTCGTGGGGCTTGTGTGGTTGTCCAAGAGGCAAATTTGTGCCTTAACAGAATGACTTTTTATTTCCATCTGTCTTCCTGGATTCATTCAAAGGAACTATGTGTGGCTAATTCTTTGCATCTATCTTTCTCATTTTACTGATTTAGTATGATAATCCAAATAGCTATGGTTTTTAGGGAAGATCTGTTCTTTTATCTCTCTCTCATCTTTAACCAAAGAGACTAAATTGTTTAGGGTTCTTGGATCTTCACTATGGAACCGTACTCCACAATGATGAGAGGCTGTCAAGGAAGAATTTCTTTCAGTTGGATCCTCTTGTCAATGATTCACCCACACTTCCCTTGGCCAGACAAAGGCCTGTCACCTTCCCATACTCCCCTCCACCTCTCCCACTCATCCGGTCTGCCCTGCCTCCTCTGATCACCCCTACTCTTCAATCCTTCCTCAACTAGAGTCTTCCTTTAGTCAGAAATCAACAACCTCAAAACAAAATCATGTTCAGAGGAATTCTAATCTAAGAAAAACCCTCCCCATGACCCTGCCTGCCTTTTCCTTTTCTCTCCTTTCCTTCATGACCAATTCCTTGAATGAAGAGTCAACATCAATCTCTACATTTCCTCTCCTTATATCCCTTATCTACTCTGCTCCGATAAGATAGAGTTCATTAAAATTACTATCAAAACAGGGCCCTTGTGATCTCCGGGATGCCAGTGCCCACAGTCTCTTTCCATACCCAGAATATTTAACACTCTCCCTTCCTGAAGGTCTCTGCCTGGTTTCTTTATGATTTCCCTTGCCTTTCCTTCTATGAGTCCTCATTGTATCTTTCCCCCTAAGTTTCCAAGCTCAGCCACACCATGACTTTCACAACTACTTAACAGGGGTCAGGTCTTCTCTGAAACTCTGTGGATACCTACCCTCTACCAGCAGAAATACTTCTGCCCTCCTCTGTACACCCCCAGTCCCACCAACTAATTCTTACCTCCAGGGTGTTTTGAGGATCAGCTGATCTAATAAATGCAATGTAACACAAAATGAGCACCTAAAACAAGTTAGCTACATTATCACTATTATTGCTATTGTAATTATTAATGTAACAATTAGATCACATATACCATGGTATTTTACCTACATACGTATATTTCTTAACTGATTTATGTGTGATTCATATGTGATCATATATATATATATATATATATATATATATATATATATTCTCTTATATTTAAATAAACATTCATCTAAATAGTCTTTTCTTTTTTAACGCTGTGCACTGAGAGCTACTACATTCTAGATTCTGGGAATATGAAAGTGGGTAAGACCTGGAGTCTGAGTTCCAGAAGCCAACCAGCTGTTGGGGATGACCTATAATTAGAAGAGCCACAGCAGTACAGCAATAAAAACCATGGTGAGGGCTCTACAGTAGGACAGCAGGGACCCATCTGCAAGCTAGTGGTCAGGAAAGTTTTCCTATTTGTAAGTTGATAGCTGAAAAAAAAAAAAGTAGGATCTTGGAAGTCCACATGGTGGTAAAGGGATGGAGATGCATTTTAGATGAAGAAAGCAGTGTGTGAAAAGGTTTAGAAGTTAGAAAGCATGGTATACTGGGGGAACCACAGCTGGATCAGCACAGACATCAAGGAAGGAACTGATAAGAGGGACATGGCCAGATCAGGAAGCCATAGCAAGGCTTTATCCTGAGGGAAGCAGGAGTCACTGAAAGGATGTATGCAGGACAGCACTGGATTTGTGCTTTAGAAGGAGAACCAGTTGATGAAAGCCAAGTCTAGACTAGAGAACAGGTGATAGGGCTTTGGTGTCAGGCCAGGTAAGAAATCAACAGGGAAGCTGAGATGGAGAAAATTAGATGATTCCAAAGATATTTAGGAGCTGAAGTTGACGACAAACTAGATGTTGATAACAAGGAAGACACTGTGATATCGGGCAAGATGTTGAACTTTTCTGAAGTTCATTATCCTCATCTGTTAAATGAGAATTCTAATGTCTACCTTGAAGGTGATCGTGAGGACTAATGCAAGGGCTCACAGTCTTGAATGCATTAAGTGGATATGAGGAAGCTCATTTGACTACCACCACTGTAAATGAACACTAGTAGGACACCATGACTGTTGTCACTTCCTTCTCCTGCTTCTCAGTTCCTAATGGAAAGAAGCCAATCCCATGAGACCTTTTGGATGGCTTGGAAACTGTCCTAGTCACCTACCTAAAATGGGACTTTGGAAGGTAGATTCCCAAGCATTAAAGGAAGCCAGAATCATCTGGGAGTACAGGTGGAAATACAAGTTCACAGGGTGGCCATTGGGAATTTTTGTTTTAACAGGAACCCAGGTTATTCTGAAGTGGAGACTTTGAGGACTTCACTTTGGTAAATTCTAGTATATGATTATTCAAAACTCTGACTCGATGTCAACTCTTCCCTTAACTCCCTGGACAGAACTGACCCCGCACCCTCTCTGTCGTCCATGTCTCAGGGTAGCTCCTACTATATGTCTGCCTCCGAGCTTGCCATGAACACCTACAGGACAGGACTGTGGGCGTTTGTCCATGCAGCCCCACGACCTAGGGCAGGGTCCAGCATGTAGCAAGTAAGACCTTACTGTTGATGTCTCACCTCTCAGTGTTCGCACCCCAACCTGCTGTCCCTACTTGCTCCTGTGGCAGTAACTGGTAACATGAGTCAGATCGAAAGCTTCTCATCATCCTAGAGTCTGCTTTCTCACATGCCTCATCCAACCTGTAGGAAATCCTGTTGGCTTCACCTTCAACTGTGTTCAGAATCAATCACCTAGACCACCTCACTGCTACACACAATGGTCCAGGACACCATCGTCTCCTTCTTATACTGCCTGGTCCCTCTGATTTCAGTCTTCCTGCTACAGACAAATCATTCTCTATACAGCTGGCATGGACCTTAAAGACATGTCTGACCATAACTCTGCTGCACAGAGCTTCAGTATTTGCCATTTTACACAGAAGAAACCCAGATTCCTTGCCACGCCATGGGGCCCCACATGATCCACACCCACCTCCCCCAACCTCAGCCCTTCTCATCCTCCCTAGTCTGTTCCTTGGATACATTAGGCTCAGTTCTGTTTCTGAACTTGCCTTAGGGCCAGAGCTGTGTGCCTTAGGTCTCTGGGTTCTCCTGCTTCAGGGAAATCTGAACCTAACCTTTACATCCCTGGTGCAATTCAAAATGATCTTTCTTGACCAAAGGCATAAGTGTCTAAGGAAAGACAGTGGAAAAGAGTGGGTTGACCTGGTAAGATGGTTTATCCTGTCTCTTGACTTGCTCTGGGTCAAGCCAAGGGTTCTACACCCTGTTCTGATGATATGTAATATAGACTTAATGTGCTGGCAGAGCCTTCTAGATTCAAGAGAAGCAGGTCAACTTCAGGACCAGGAGGAATGACAGCAGTTACTTCCCGAGCTTCTCTGCATGGTTTTCCTGCTTCATGCCACTGTCTTTGATCATCCTGAGCACATATATTTTAAATCTTTGTTTCCACAGGACTTCTTGGACCCACTTTATATGCTGAAGTTGGAGACATCATGAGGGTTCACTTCAAGAATAAGGCAGACAAGCCCATAAGCATCCACCCTCAGGGGGTTAAGTACAGTAAGTCCTCAGAAGGTAAGAGCCATGGGACACTCTTGACACCATTTCAGTTTACAACTGGTATTGTCAATTGCATTGTTTGAGTTATGTCCTTTCCCACAAAAGCCAACTACAAAAATTGTTGCCTTTAAAAGTTTCAAAAATGGAAAAAATAAACAAACAAAAAATAGTCTGGAGTCACCTAGACCTCAAATTTTCATTAGGTTCTTGCCTTAACCAGTTGGGTGGGCAAATTACCTTATCTCTCTGAATTCCAATATGTTTGCCTTAAAATGGGAATGATAATAATATATACACTGAGCAAGCTTCTGTAAGAAGTCAGTCAGTAAATATGTTCATCTTTGGGGACCATAGCATCTCTATTACAACTACTAAACTCAGCTTTTTAGTACAAAAGCAGTTGGAAAGAATACGTAAATGAATGAGCATGGCTTTTCCCAGTAAAACTTTATTTATAAAAACAGGCAACTGGGTGGGTTTGGCCATGAGTCATTGACATAGTGACATAGGAATAAACTGACTAAGGGAAGGGCCTGGCACACAGATGACACTCAGCAAGTGGTGATACTAGAAGTAGCGTTTGAATTTTGGACATAGAAAAGTGGTTACAAACATAAGCTTCGAAGGCAGACTTAGGTTCCAACTTAGTACTTTCCTGTTTCACAAATCTCTCCCTCTCCCACATGTTGCAGCCATCATACTTTTGCAGAGAGGAAGTGAAGAGGAAAGCGGTTCCTAGCACAGGTCTAAGAACTAGACTACAGGTCTAAGAACTAGACTATCAGGTGGAAATCTTGGCTTAGATACTTTCTAGCTCTGTGACTTTTGAAAAGTTACTTAAACATTCTGTGCCTCATCTTTCTCATCTGTAAAATGAGGCTAGGAATCATACATATCCTCACACGTTTGTTGCCTTGAGATCTTAGAACAATGACTATTATATTCTAATAATCAACAAACATTAGCTTTGACAGTAAAAAGGATTTCTCAAGTTATGTTCAAATAACCTAATGCCTGATAATTTGTGAGTTTGGAAGTGACTTTTACACTCATTATTTCCTAAGTAAATCACTGTTAAATTCATTCTTACTAAAATATAAGTGACTACAGGTCAATGAACTACCTTCCACGAGTATTTGCTTTAGGTAAAACCTACTCCTTGGCCTGAGGAAAGACAATGAAGATTAGTTGTGAAATTTCAGCCATCTTCAACGGCTAATTTGGCAAGAGTAGGAGGGGTAGTGTCCACAGGAGTCTCTTCTGTCTTCCTAAAGTCACACAGTGACATAATGAACAGCCACTTAATCTACTCCAGAGGTCTCCTGCATCTGGAATTCAGCAGTGCAAAACAGGCAACAACCTCAAAATGTCAGTGTCCCTCGCAGGTTCTGCTTCCAGCGTGGGAGGTGGTGCGAGCTGTGGACTCTGTCCCAGCCAGGCTGCTGGCACAGCGAGTGGACCTTGCAACACCATCCCTCTTCCTTCACCATTTATTTGCTTGTGTATTCCACCCCCAGACCGGAATCCTTTTTGAAAAATTGCTTAAAATGCCCCACTATTACACTGTGACCAGATTATTAGCACTTTCAGCACCTCTGGTCCCAGGAATCTAGGAGAGGTAAATGTGGATGGGTGGAGAAAGTAAGCTTTTACTTGGAAACGAGATGCAAATCCAGGAAGTAATGTCCTTCCTGGTTCACTAGGCCCTCTGCAGTGAAATAAAGAATCCCCCTCTTCTTATCCCAGCACCCTCATCAATAGGCTTCCTCCGAGTTTTGAGACTATTTCTCAGGAGTGAGGCCGGCTACCCACGAGCTGTACCAGCTCCTTGGAAATTCCTTTACCTCGGAGGTTAATGTGTGAAAGACGGATCAAGGTATAATACATTTGACAAACCACAAAACTGCATAGGGCAAGGGCGGGAACAGTTTTAGACAGAATAGACAACTTGCAATTTATAAAAATGCTTACATTTCCTTTAGACATACATTTAATAATACTTTTTAAAATAAGGAAATAAAATACCTGTAACTGTACCTAACCACTTAAAATTTTTCTATCACCAACAGAGTTTCAATTTGAGGCTAAAATTTTAGAAACTGTAAATAGCATGCACTGAATTATTTAAAACTTGTGTCCTTGAGCAAACTTTGTTGTTCAATAAGAGTTTAAAAGTTGTTTCAATCATTACCTTTAGAATATTTGTTTCAGAGCAAATCTTAATATATTGTTCTTCCATTTGATTTATATTTCATTTTTAAAATATATGAGTTGCCTTATTAGTATTGTATCACAAAATTAGTGATACAATTCTGTGAATAAAAAAATCCTCAGTAGGAATTGTTCCTTGCATCTAAGTGTTGCTAAATTCTCTATATGAAAACTTAATCTTCCAGATTTTTCCATAACATTTCAATGCTTGACATGATGTAGGTGAGAATATATTTTACTTTTCACCTAAATTTTAATTTTGGTCTTATGTAACCACTTCTTTGAATATATGATAAACATCTCAAATAAGCTTTCATGATTAGTATTAAGAATTCTCAAAAATCACAGAAATGTGAATTGCCTTTCAAAAGAGACTTGTATAATGGAATCAGGCTGCAAAGAAACATTCGCATTTTAAATTGCTCATTGCCTAAATCATAGCTTCTGAAAGAGTGTTCTGAATCTTTGAATGCACTGAAGCATTCACTAAGTTTATTAAATGGAGAGGAAAGAGCTGTTCACAAAAATAAATAAAGAGAGGATTTAATGAATGAGCATCCTAATGGGTAACCAAAAAGGCTCTTTGGGAATTTTACTTTCCCAAGCTTGTGTGTACCACTTTACATTTTAAAAAATGCTGAGAGGTTTTTGGCAAAATTACTAGTACACATGACAAGAGTAAACAGATTACAAAGCTGAATATGGACTGAGTAGGAAGCGAACAGAACTGAGTAAACATGAAATGAAGGACTGCCCTGTGCAAAGAATTTATTGCAGCAGGAGGCTGAACAAGGACTCTATGTGCCCTAGCATAACAGCTGCTCCTGCCCACTTCTTCTCTTTTCACTTTAGCCTTCACTTTTTCGTTTGATTCACAAAAAAATGCACTTCACAAATGCTCCCACTAAATAGCTGTATATATTTCATATCATATTATGCAGTTGCAAAATGAATATAATATATATATATATATATATATATATATATATATATCAAGCCTGTTTTATTCTAAAGGCAAAATAATTTGAAGTGAAAAGAATAAAATCACTGACAAAATTGTCCCCCAACTATCTGATTATTAGTCCTCATTAGCTTACTACCTGAAAATCTTTGTTGTTCATTATAGGTATTCCAAGATACCTATACTCCACATTTTAAACTTAATTAAAATCATCTGAAACATATCTTACATTTAACTGAGATGAATGTGAAATTCTGAGTAAGTTACTTTGGTCAATTATATGGGTATTAATGTAATAAGCTTTTCCATATCTATATGTGTATGAAAAATATCACACTGTACACCTTAAAAATACATGATTTTTAAACCACCATGTACTAAAATAATCCCAGTGTAAACCCCTGACCATATACAAATGAGGTATCATGGAAAGCTCAGTCACATGGCTCTATCTAGCACTGTGCACTGGCCCATGAGGTAGCTCTCAGATGCTGACATTGCTTGGTTCTCATTCAGTCAGTGGTGTCTACATGTGGCCTCTGCACTGAGGGGCCCTAGAGTAACCTGGGGTGAGGCCCATCATGACTAGGCCACCAACATTCACCTCCTGTTACCAGACCGAGCCCTGGGTGCGCCTGTGCTCTTTTTACACATATACCTCCACCTGGGCCTGAGAGACTGGATGACAGATGACGATGTCATTACTGAGCTGAACCAGAGGACTAGGATGGATTAGGAAGAGGGGCCTGTGGGATCGCCCGTTGCTTTGACAGGTATTCATCTTGCAGGTGGTCGTGAGCAGTTACACTCCTGGCACTAATTTTTATTACCTTTAATACATCACTGCAGCATACTAAATGTTTGTGTCCCCAAAATTCACGTTGACACCCTAATTGCCAAGGTGATGGTTAAGGGGGCCCTGGAAGTGCTGAAGTCACAAGACCAGCCCCTCAGGATGGGATTGGTGCCCTCATAAAAGGAGCCCCATGAGCAATTCTCCCACACTCTTCCTGCCATGTGAGGACAGAGGAGGAGAAAGCAGCCTGCCAGCTGGAAGAGGGTGCCCACCAGAGCTCCACCAGGCTGGATCCTGCTGTCAGGCCTGCAACCCCCGGAAACAAGGAAATGTGTGCTGTTCAGATGGACGCAGCCCAGGGTTCTTCTTCTTATCAGCCAAACTAAGGCAAGAGCCAATTTCAAATTTCCTCACATGTATTAAGAGAACCCAAGAGCATTTAAGATGGGGGCTGGAGCAGTGGCTCAGTGGTTATGGCACTTGCCTGGCATGCGCAAGGACGCAGGTTCAAATCCCAGCACCACGTACACAATGAAGTGTCGGAGCAACAAAAGGCTACATGAAAAACTAAAATTGATTCTCTTCTATCTCTCTCTCTCTCACTGTCCCTCTTGCTCCTTAAAAAAAAAAAGTAACATTTAAGATGAGTTTTATCCAAAATAAAGCATGAGGAAATAAGTCTTATTAATTATAAAGTGACTAGGAAAGAAAAGCCTCAGCTAAAATGCAAAAGCTTATTACTGCTGGCTGTCAGAGGAACTGTTGGTGCTGAACATTTTATATATATTTTCCAGTCCTCATAACCCATCAAAAATGGTATTATTGTCTCCAGGAAAAGGATTGTTATCTTAAATTCTGAATGAGAAAACAAAGGCTAAAAGGGACATTAAGAAACTTTCCCAACTTCACACAGCTGACAGGAGGAACAACCAAAACATTTCACCTCTGAACCCACAACACACGTGCTGTTGACACAACCTAGGAGAGAGTATTGTTAATCATATAACCTCACAAATATTTAATTACAAATTGTGATGCATGCTATCAAAATATGCAGCCAAACAAAGATCAAGTAAGGGGAAGCTGATATTTTATCACACGCAGAAATAATGAAACCACATTTATTCAGAACAGCAAGTTATCTCTCACCCGACAAAAAAGATCACATTTTATCCTTTAGAGAGCTGTGAACGCAGCAGAAAGAAGGTTATTTTCTAGCCTAGGAAGGCTTGTGACATTCTACCAGCTAGGGTGGCGGAAGCCCTATGTCCGTGAGGCCAGGAAGCACTGGCTGCAGGCTGGCCTGCCTGACCACAGCACAGCCTGACCCAGCCATCCGGTCCAGTGCTGCGTGGTCTGACCTCAGAGGACAGCTCTCCTTATCGGTCTGTTTGTGCTGGGCTACAAAACCTCTTTTGTAACTTCGCGGAGATAAAGCTCCCTGTTTATCAGTGGAAAGTCTTCACATACTCTTTATTTTTTTAAGGCTGAAATGTTATAACTCCCAGGAAGTTGTTTAAGCTTCTATCATTTCCCAGCCCCTGATAACTTTAACACTCAAATCCTGTTAATCACCAGAATAAAAGTGCAGTGTATGATAAATATGGGTAATCGGTCACTGCCAGCCTGTCTTTCAGGGGTGGGAGGGAGCAACAGAGTCCAGTGTCCAGCTTTACACTCCAGGACAAGGGGTGCAGGCTCGGACATCCACAGTGGTCAGGTGGGAGATTCAATGGAACGTGGTGATATGGCCACTTTAACAATATGAACTCTGCCTTTCCAAACATACAGGGTCTCTCATCTTCTAAGGTCTTCAATTTCTTTCTTCAGTGTTCTATAGATTTCATTTTAGAGGTCTTTCATCTCTTTGGTTAGATTTAGCCCC
This sequence comes from Aplodontia rufa, assembly GCA_004027875.1. NCBI lineage: Eukaryota > Metazoa > Chordata > Mammalia > Rodentia > Aplodontiidae > Aplodontia > Aplodontia rufa. Next base: position 30,463 of record PVKS010005134.1, on the reverse strand, counting down.
AATTTTTCTTTTTTTAGGTTATTGTGAATGAGATAGTTTTCCTGATTTCTTTCTCAGCAAATTCACCATTGGAGTATAGAAAAGTTATTGATTTATATATGTTGATCTTGCATTTTGCTACTTTTCTGAAGTCATCTAGTGGAGTTTTTTTGGGTCATCTAGATATATGATCATGTTTTCAGCAAACAGATAATCTGACTTCTTCTTTTCTGTTTATATCCCTTTAATTTCTTATTCTTGCCTGATTTCTCTGGCTATACTTCGAGGACCACGTTGACTAGGAGTGGTGTGTGTGGACATCCTTGTCGTATTCCTGATTTTAGAGGAAATGCTTTCTATTTATCTTTTCAGGATGATGCTGGCCATGGGTTAGCTCTATAGAGCCTTTATAATGTTGAGTTAAACTCCTTCTATCCTTAACATTCCTTATTTCTCTAGAATTTTTAACATGAATGGATGCTGGATTGTGTCAAAGGCCATTTCTCTATCTATTAAGATGATCATGTAATTCTTCTCCCTAATTCCACTTATGTGGTGAACTACAATTATTGATTGCATCCCTTGGATGAAACTCACTTTATCATGACATTCCATCTTAGTAATGTGTTTTGAACACAGTTTGCCAATATTTTGTTAAGGCTTTTTGTGCCTGTGTTCATCAGGACATTAGTGTGTAGTTTTCTTTCTTTGGTGTGTCTTTGTCTAGTTTTGGTGTCAGGGTGAAACTGGCTTCATAGGATGTATTTGAGAGTGCTTACTCTCTTTCTATTTCATGCAAGAATATGAGAAGGTTTTGTTTTTAAAAGAGAAACCAGGAATTCAGAGTCTTGTGTATGTAATATCTCCAGATTTTTAATGTTGGCATTTAATCTGCATTAATACCAGGCAATCCTAGCAACACACATGCATGAGCTGTGATGTGGCTCTAACCCACAGGATCTTAAATCTTAGGAGTTCAATAAATATACATGGAGCATCCTCTCCATGCTGCTCCATGCTCTATGGAAGGCACCAGAGATACCAGGAAAAACACAACCCAGAACTACTCCTTAAGGAGTTTACCCTCTGGCAACCAAAATGTGCAGAATAGAAATAACTGAAAATAAGTATAATCCTGAAGGAAAAATTAAATTATCATATAATATCACAAATATTGAATTGCAAATAATGACGAGAGCTATAAAGGAAAATTATATAGTAGCCAGAGATAAGGGAAGGAGTGAAGTTGCATTTAAGTTGATATCTAAAGAATGAGCATGTATATATCCCAAGGAGGAAAAAGTGGATCAGCACTGGAGGAGAGGAAACAGGACCTGCAAAGACCCCGGTCAGTCTGGGATCTGGCTTGTCTGGGTGACTGGCAGGGAGCTGAGTGACAGATGCATAGTAAGCCATGGAGTCACATGTGAGGAGGCTGGAGAGAAGCAGGGCAGACTGAACGTGGACTTGTCCGTGGGGTGGAATTCATGCGCTGAGTGATGTACATATAGCAATTGTAGGGCTTCCACACTGAGACTCTCATGTAGGACAGCAGTGCCTGTTGCTGCAGGACCTGTATGCTTGCTACTGGTGACAGCTCAACATGCCTTGGTTCCCACACCTACCCAAAGGTTCCAAGTGTATGCTGATGCCCTGGAAACTCATGAAGTTGTGAGTGGAACAGACTCTAAAGCTGGGGTAGGGGAAGGTACATCCAAACAAGGTATGCTGACATTGCGGATAGCTATTGTGAGTCTTCTCATGTGTTTCAGATAGAGAAAAGGAGGAACATGATCAGAAGAGAGACAGAAGAGAGACAAATACTAAGTAGAACTTTTATAGATGAAGGCAATAGCTGAAATGAACAGGATATCAGATGAGGTTACCAGCACGCTAGACACTGTGGAAGAGAATGTGAGGGAACACTAACACAGAGCAATAGAAACGATTCACGACGACACAGAGATAGGAAGACAAACAAAATGAACAGAGCACCCTTGAACTATGGGGCCATATCACATGTTCTGATCGCAGAAGCAGTGGGGACAAGAGAGCATTTGAAGAAACAGCAGCTGAAAGCTTTCTAAATGTGAAAACAACCACCAACATGCAGATTTAAAGAGGCTTGGTGGAAACAGGCAGTAGAACGTGAAGAAAACACACCAAAGCGCATCACAGACTCTTGGCTGAAAAACAGGCCAAGGAGAAAATGGTAAAGGTACTCAGGAACCAAAAAGGCATGGGGAGATCTGCCCACTTAGTACTCTACGTCATGCAAAAATATCCTCCCACAATAAAGGCAAAATAAGACTGCCTTACACGCACAGAGCAGAGATCATCTCTCACTTGCAAACCAGAAAAAAAAAGGCTAAAGGAATTCCTTCAGGAAGAAGAAAAAAGAGTCCAAGTGGGTTATTCAGATGTATGGGACAGAATGAAGAGATCTAGAAATGCATAAATATAAAGAATTTTCTTCTGTATTTTAAACCTCTTGAATAGATAATTGATTGTCTCAATATTAAAGCAAAAATAACAGTTTCTTGTGGACTGGATATGGACACAGAAGTAAAATGCATGACATGGGCCAGATGGCAGCAGGGTTTCCTAAGTGAGGGAACTGACACAGTGTAGGGCAGGGTCCCGTGAGTGAGTGGAGTGGCACAGTGTAGACCAGGGTCCCATGAGTGAGTGGAGTGGCACAGTGTAGGGCAGGGTCCCGTGAGTGAGAGGAGTGGCACAGTGTAGGGCAGGGTCCCATGAATGAGTGGAGTGGCACAGTGTAGGGCAGGGTCCCGTAAGTGAGGGAAGAGGCACAGTGTAGGGCAGGGTCCCGTGAGCGAGTGCAGTGACACAGTGTAGACCAGGGTCCCGTGAGCGAGTGGAGTGGGACAGTGTAGACCAGGGTCCCGTGAGCGAGTGGAGTGGCACAGTGTAGATCAGGGTCCCGTGAGCGAGTGGAGTGGCACAGTGTAGATCAGGGTCCCGTGAGTGCGTGGAGTGGCACTGTAGGGCAGGGTCCTGTGAGTGTGTGGAGTGGCACTGTAGGGCAGGGTCCCGTGAGTGTGTGGAGTGGCACTGTAGGGCAGGGTCCCGTGAGTGTGTGGAGTGGCACTGTAGGGCAGGGTCCTGTGAGTGAGGGAAGAGGCATGTTGTTAACTGAAGGGAGTCTTGGTTGTAAACCAAGGGACACTGCTAAGAACAACACAAGACCATCTAGCCACTAGTGGAGGTTTTAAGGAATGATTAAAAGTGCTCTAGCCAAAAGAAAGCTGGAAAGAAGAGGAGAGGGACAAAGACCAGATGGAAAAAGTGAACCCATCCAGCAGGATGTTTTCAACCCAGCTATTCATTAATAGCACTGAAGTGAGTGGAGAGAACACTACCATTACGCATCAATTTACAGGACTGGATAAAACATCACTCTGTATGCAGAATTCAAAAAAATCACTTAAAATTAGAAACAAAGAGGTTAAAAAGAAACATTTCACATATTTTCTCACATATGTGGAAACAAACAAACAACAACCACAACAACAACAACAAAAAGCAGAACTGGAAATAGAAGAGGGACTTTAAGGAAGAAGAGGAGGAAGGGTAAGGACTTGATCAAAGCACAATACAGACATATATGGTAGGTGCACCGTGAGCCCATAAATGTGCACAATTGATGTACTAAAATTTTTTTTTTTTTTGTAAAGTGAGAGGGACAGTGAGAGAGAGAAAGAGAAAATGAATTTTATTTAGTTTTTCATGTGGCCTTTGTTCACTCCAAGACTTTGTTGTGTACGTGGTGCTGGGGTTTGAACTCGCATACTCACGCATGCCAGGCAAGCACCATAACCCCTCAGTCAACACTCCAGCTTGTGCTAAAAGCTTTTAAATATTCGAAACAAAAAAACTATGAATCCACAATTTCAGGTAGAAGCGTTTTCCAACTAGAAAAGAAGAGGGAAAGAGAGAGATTATGAAAGGAGAAGCATGTGCCATCCACCTAACCCTGCTTAAACGCAAAGGCATGTAGAACAGGTCTTCCTGTTTATCTGGTGTCATACAAAAGCAAGGGCAGTGGAGGAAACAGGCGGCTGCCTGGGCCTGGGCGGCCAGGTTCTCACTCAAAGGCCCAGGAGACTGGAGTGAGGGAACCCTGCTCTACTCGTATGAACATGACTATGAAGCTGCACACATTTCTGAAAACTTGGCAAATGTTATACTTAAATTTGGAGAACTTTGTTCTGTGAAAATCTTCCTCAACAAAGATGGTGAATGCAAGGGAAAGAGGGAAGAAAAGAAGGGTGGGAGAAAGAGGTGAGAGCGCTGAAGGAAGACAGGAAAGGGAGCAGCAGGAAAGAGAGGCCAGGGTAGGGAAGAACTGAAGCATGTCTCCTTTCAAAAAGCACAGTCCCTGGAGCAGGAGAGTCTCCAGGTCCTTTCCCCATCCTGAGTTTTCGGCATAATTGTTGCTTGCCCACATAATACTGGCCATAAGCTGATGGTGTCGCCTTCTGCTTGAGGCAGTTATCAAGCTACTGTACTAAAGATCATGGAGTCCCAGAGGGAGATGCCTCTGCCTGGTAGTGAAGCTTCCACCCAAGTAACAAGGAAGCCTCCCACAGAGGAAATGCCCAGCCCTCAGGCTGCCTGGACACAGCCCTCTCCCCTTCCCATCTTCCTTCCTTCCTTGCTCCATCGCTACCACATCTTCCCCTAATTGTTGAAAGCCCCACCCAACCCTCTGCTCCTCTTTTAATCTTGAGCATCTCAGTTCCCCTTCTTCAGAAAGGAAGGCTAATTTCTACATCCTCCACCTCCTGCCAATAGGGAAAGGACAGCACACACGAGGGCCTTAAGGGTCTCTGGGTGCACAGAAAACAGAAGCCAGACATCCAACTTCATGTGGCTTTTGTTTCTCTACACTTAGTTGTGTTTGTGGTGCTGGGGTTCAAACCTGGGTCCTTGTACATGCCAGACAAGTGATCCAACTGCTGAGCCATGGCTCCAGTCCCAGATATCTGCCTCCAGAGGACAGACAGATAGATATCTTTGCACCAGGATGATCAGACTGCATATGAGGCTCTGGGGAGGAAAGGGAGTAATCAGATAACAAAGATGCAATAAAGAGATTAAACAGGGCTGAGGGGGACCGCAGTTGGAAAGAAGCAAAAGATATGGTACTTTCAGAGCCAAACAAAACAATACAAAGAGATCCAAGTGCACAGCAGTCCCATACTAACAGGTGGCTAAGTTTGAGATGACTCCACCACAGAGCAAATATAACCCATTCCCATGTTCCGAGGTGACTTACTCACCAGAGGAATTTGAGACTGTGATTATATCTATATTAAGTGTTCAGATGCCCTGGAAAATTAACTTGCAAACCTGAACTAATTCACTAGTAACAGCTGTTCTGTGTGCATAGAAGTAGGTATATGTGAACCTTTCCAAACTACACAGTTTCCCCCCAGAAAGGCATATTCCCTCCAGAGAGCTCCTCTCAGCTTCCCCAGATCTGAGAATGATGAAAAGGTCATGCTCAGAATCTGCCCAGATGTCCCCATGGCCTTCCTTCTCCAGGTGCGTCCTACCCTGATCACACGTCCGCTGTGGAGCAGATGGACGACACGGTGGCTCCAGGGCAAGAGTACACCTATGAGTGGCACATCCAGGAGGATAGCGGGCCCACACAGGACGACCCGCCCTGCCTCACACACATCTACTACTCCTATGAAAATCTGATCCAGGACTTCAACTCGGGGCTGGTCGGACCTCTCCTTATCTGTAAGAAAGGTACAGATTCCACATCGGCACAGATGTTCTGGTGGTAAGGAGAGTGGGAATGGGATGAGGTCTGGGAGTGGCTTCTGCATGTGGGGCACAGGGAAAAAAGGTGGAGACCCGGTCATTGCTTAACAGTGGAAAAACACCTTGCATTTGAGGGCCTGGCCTCTCCTGTTTCTTCTAATTTCTGACTTAGCTCAGGCAGGGAAGCTTCTCCCAAGTAAACACACATTTGAGAGTGTATTCTGATGCCGTGCGTGTAATGCGGACCTGAGGGCTGGCCCTTCTGAAAGTGCACAGTGGTGCACTGGTGCCGAGAGCTCTTGAGAAGGACACGGGCTAACGCATTCGACACGCTGGGCAGAGTGGAGGTTTGAGTTGGTATCTGGGCTATAAACACACGAAACTGCAGCTCCTTTCTTGTGATCAAGTAGCAGCTTTCAAACATACTCAAGCTGTCTAGGCTTCTTCGGAGCAGCTTGTGTTTTCCTTTTACCCAAGGAATTTAGCATGTTTCCTTAAAACAAGCAAAGAGCCACACAAACTGAGCAGGACAAATAATCTGGTGCCCTGCCCTCACCCTCTGTCTACACAGACCAGACCTACACACATTCCCAACTTGGTTATCATTACACGGATATACTTTTCATCATCTGCACGTACAAGACAGTGTAACGGACCCTGAATTTTTTTAAACTTATGAAAAACTTTTCTTTCATTTTACCATCAACAGCACTATTTTCCTTATGCAAAAATGGATTAATCCTAATACAATCAATTCTCTAGTGGCCCATTTCACACACAAACAAGATAGCTGCATTAAGCTTGGGGTGTGAGGCTCTTGCCACCTGAGCTAAGGTCTGTACACGTTGGCCTGATAAGCCATTTCTGGAGGAAATGGGCATTTTTACAGAGCGCTCCTTGACGGTCACCAAATGCTTTTTCTCTGTGCCAGGTGAAATTTACCTATAAAGCTGTTCCCCAAGTCCCATGGGGTGCCAAAGTAACGTGGCACTGAAATTTAATAACCTCCTACTGTTTTTACTTGACAAAGATGCTTTTTTCAAATATAACAACTCTCCAGTTATATCCTTGTGACTGTTCTCGAAACCCTTTGCTATCTAGACAGCCAACGAGTCTTCAGCACAGGCTGTTACAGAAACTGTGTCTTTTCTCTCACAGGCACCCTAACTGAGGATGGGACTCAGAAGATGTTCGACAAGCAACACATACTGCTGTTTGCTGTGTTCGATGAAAGCAAGAGCTGGGCTCGGTCGTCATCGCTAATGTACACAGTCAATGGCTACGTGAACAGGACGATGCCAGGTAACACGTGAGCCAGGCGCCGCCCACCAGCAGTAGACTAGTGCCACGTTCTCCTCAAGGCACTAGAGAAGGGGGCCACTCCCTGCTCTTCGACTCCTAATTGGAAAGCAATGTAACCCAGTGCAATGGTTAAGATTTTACCAGGTTTTCTTTTTAACCAGGAAAGTACAATAAGCAAATTAGAAGCTAGCACCTTCCCAAGTGTGGGTCTTTGAACAGACTTGACCTCCAGGACGTGGGTCCAGTCTCCCACAGTAAGTCCTATGGACCCTGCTGCATGATGAGCACACCTACTTCAAGCTCCCTCCCTAGTAGGAATGCTCAGCAGAAAGAACACGATAAAGATACTTTCAGTGCAGATGAACAGGAGAAGTCCTTAGTGTACAAACACACTATCCATTTCAAAAGCTGGTGAGTGAGTAATACTCAATTTCCATTTATGAGAAAGTACAATCAGAACCACTCTTAAGTAGAAAAACGCCTCAACTTCCACTGTATTCATCCATTTTTCTGTTGCTATAAACAAACACCTGAAGATGGGTAATTTATATATAAAAGAGGTTTATTTTAGTTGGTAGTTTTAGAAGCAGAACACCAAGACTGAGCAGTCCCATCAGTTCAGCTTCCTGTGAGGGACCCCTTATCTATGTCTCAACATGGCAGAGACACAGAAAGGGAAATGGCCACATGCAGGAGAGGCCAAGTGCATGGGTAGACTTCCTTTATAGCAACTCACCCTGGTAAGAACCAACCAGGGTCCTTCGCAGGCACCACCTCTTAAAGGTCCCACTACCTCCACACCACCACGTAGAACCAGCCTCGGCACCTGAACCATTAGGGCACACACGCCAGCCACATCCAGACCACAGCTGCCCCCAGACCGCCTCTTCTACTTCCTTTTATTAAAACTGACTGAGAACTAACAATCCAGGTATACGGTAACCAGTATGAGGAAAAAATAAAAACATTTCCATATACAAAACACTGAGATTCTGAGAGGTCATTCTCTTTGTCTGAATAGCACAAATGGTTTCAGTTACTAAAAAAAAAAATTGTCAAGAGTTGAGATCTTTATTGCTTTTAAATTATATACTATTTCCTTTGACTCTTTTTTCTACCTGGGTTATTAAAAACACACTCTGTGGCTCTGGTTATTGATTCTGAGTTTCAAAGTCAGGAGCTAGTAAACTGAAGGCTTAATCAGGAGGTTTAAGTCCACACCTCACTGTCTTCCCACCTTAGCATAGTCTCTAGGTGCTTACTTATAAAAATGAACCCACCATACATCTGTGTCTTGAGAGGGAACAAGCCTTGTAAATATATGGAGGCCAAAAGAAAAAAAATCCACAAAAATGAAAACAGCTTAGAGCAGGGAGATTGATTCATAGCCGAAAAGAGGAGGTGGTGGGGGGCAGTGAGGGAAGGGAATGGCAGATTGAAGAGTTCCCTGCCTTGTGGAACAATGTGAGTTCAAATCGGAGGACAATGCCACAGTTGCTGGATTCAGTACGCGCATTTCTTAGGGGTGGGCAGTGCTCCCACCAAAGCCGCCTACCTCCAGCTTGTTACTCCTGCTGCAGAGTCCCTGCCTTGTTACAGTGGTCTCCTGAACATACAGGACCCCTGGTGACTAGGAACTGATAGTCCTATGATCTAGCATCTAGGGACTGTGGATCTGCCCAAGCCAGAGCAGAGCCAAGAATAGAATCTGTGGGAGCACAGAGCAAATAAGCATTTTCCCAGTCACTGTGGGAGCGAAGAAGGAGTAAGCTAAGCTTTTGTCCTCAGTTCCCATTACTCCATCCGTGAGAAGCTCCCAGTCCAGCGCAGTGAGGACACGGCATTGCATTTTAAGGAGGGCCTGTGACCCACATACTGCCCTCCCATTAAAGCCATCCAAGGTGGAAGGAGCATCAATAGGAGCCCTCCCCTTAGGCAGGCTCTGTCCTCTGTCCAGGCGAGAGGAGAGAGCCTTGGGCACAGCCTTATGGGAGATTCTGGTGGCTTCTTCCAAAGGAGACCAGATAGGCCAAATGAGACTAGCCCTTCCCTCCATTTTACCCAGGATTCTACCAGTTCTCAGGTTGCTGGTTAAACTAGAACTTTTGGTCACCTACTCAGTTCCCCCCTTAGCTTAGTCCTTTAGCAATCTCCGTGTTGCTGAACTTACGTCCCCTATCTCTGGGATCTACTCTTACCAGGTAACTTACTGCCACTTACTGTAGTGGGTGGCGACTGTGCCTTTGCTGTCACTCAATACCTGCTGTTGCAGGACTGGCACCCCAAGTGAGCATCTGCTACCTGCCCTACCACACTTCACATGCTGCCCGCTGCACAGCAGTGCGTGACACACATTTGGCAAGTGAATTTCTACCACTGAGCAATGACCTGAATGCCTGTGTTGGCCTCTTCCCTCTCAGATATAACAGTTTGTGCCCACGATCACGTCAGTTGGCATCTGATTGGAATGAGCTCTGGGCCAGAGCTGTTCTCCATTCATTTCAATGGCCAGGTCCTGGAGCAGAACCATCACAAGGCCTCAGTCATCACCCTGGCCAGTGCGACGTCTACTACTGCAAACATGACTGTGAGCCCAGAGGGGAGGTGGATCATATCTTCTCTCATCCCCAAGCACTTCCAAGGCAAGGAGCTCTTCTGACAGGTTTGCTTCCAGGAGCAGCATTGCTCCTAGGCACAGCTCTCCCACCCCCACCCCAGTGCACAGGCCCTGGTTCCTAACAGCTTAGACACTCTGCTTCTCAACTTGGAACCAGCACTCAGGGATGAAGGAGTGAAGGAACTGGCAAAGATTTTTTCAAATGATGCAAAAGCTGAAGAGCACTCTACTTCCTCAAAAGGAGAAAAGAGGAAGGAAACAATGCTATCAAGAGGAATTATTTCTTGGGGGTTGTCATATGTGGACAAAGGAACAGACCTAAAGGCTAGAACAACCCAGCACTCACAAGTCACAGAAGCACCAAGGTGCCAAGAGTGTCAGGTTTAGCATAGAAAACCACCCTTTATGATCTCAAAGCCCAGGAGTGGAGAGGATCAAGCACACCCTCACAGCCAGGGGCTCCGAGAACCTCAGGGAAGGCAGGCAGGTGTCGTGCAAACAAAACCGCTGGTTGTTCTATTGCACATTTTTGTTTACAACTGTTAAGAGGAGGGATCACGTATGCAGAGACTAAAATCTAAGTAAATCACATCTCTCCATAGGAATCATTTTGTTAACAACACACACAAGGAAGAACTACTTCATGGTACTATTTGGTTTTCTTTTCACATTGAGCAACTAAAATTATATTTGAAGTAACAAAATTGCCACAATATCCCTGGAAGACAGAGTTCCTAATAACAATTAAACAAAAATAGAAACTAACTGAGATCAAGGATAAGCACCATCCTATATTATCATTTAGTTTTTAATGACAGTTCCATTAACATATTGTTGTTATCTTATTTTTCAGATAAAGACAAATAACAGGGAAAAAAATAAGAATTCAACAAGATATAAACCATAGGGTTTGTTTTGATTTTTGGGATGCTGGGGATAGGACACAGGGCCTCCCACATGCTGGGCATGTGCTTTACCACAGAGCTAAGCCCTCAGCCCTAGTCATAGACTAGGGTCTAGAAATTATAAGAAATCTTCCTGCTCCAGAGGAAACACAGGGACTGTTACTGGGTACTTACTCTAGCCCCTTCCCCCTCCCCTGCCTGTCACCAGTACCCCATCTGTAGGACACAGAAGCAGTTCTAAACCAAAACATTCAAAAGATGCCTGAGCATTACTTTCACTGCTATTGTTTACAGCTTCCCCAAATTGATTTTACAAATACGTGTTTTGATCAACAATAATTTCTCTCTCAAGTCCTTTCCCTGTCTTTACATCCTAATTCAGCTGGCATGCAGGCTTACATTGACATTAAAAACTGCCCGAAGAAAACCAGGAATCCTAAGAAACTAACCCGAGACCAGAGGCGGCACATTAAGAGGTGGGAGTACTTCATTGCTGCAGAGGAAGTCATCTGGGACTACGCACCTGTCATACCCGCAAATATGGACAAGTGAGTCCCTGGGGTTCGTTCCACCGTGCAGAAACCCATTCTGTTGGGTCCTGCTGTGTGTGGCTGAAGTGTCACAAGTGGACAGCTCCCAAGCGGACACATACGTTTGTTTCCATCCAAGCTTCCCTGTCAAAGGGAGTCTTGTCGCAGACTCATCCAGGGAATCCAGCCCAATGACAGCTGCCCATTGCCAAGGACTGTGTTCCACCCTTCCTAAGAGCTTTACTTCAGTTCTGCAAGTTAGAGACTGCTCTTCATTTCTTATAGATGTGAGAATGTGCCAGAGATATTAAGGGATCTGGAAATGTGAACAGCTCCTAAACAATTGAGAAGGACTCCAGTTCACTTATAATAAGAGAAATGTAAATTAAGCTTCACTGGAATACTGTTTTGCCCATTAGGCTCAGTTCAGGTGTCAGGCTGTGGAATATAAGTACTGTCATATATTACTGGTAGCAGAACACACTGGTAAAGTCATTCAGGAACTTGGCAAAATGTATCAAAATTATAAATGCATATATTACACTCCAAGCCAGCAATCCCACCCTGGGAATTCAGCCACACAGGTCTTCCTGCTCACAGGTAAGATGATGGGCTTGCAGGCCGTTCAGTGCCGTACTGTTAGCAGGAGCAAAAGATGAAAACTTCCCCAAGTGACTAGCATTTAATAAATTATGATATGCATGTACAACAGAAGGCTGTGTATCTGCCAAAAAGTGGTCAGACAGAAAAGGATGCAAAAGTTCTCTACATACATACAAAAAGTCCCGGAAGATATGTTGCTCAGTCAGGATCAAGCTGTAGTACAGAGTGGATACACAGCTGTCTTTTGTTAAATGAGCAAGGGGATAAGAATACTTATATTTGCAAGTCATATTTGCATAAAGAATTATACACATGAAATTAATATAGAAAATTTAGGGAGGATATCAGAAGTGAGTGTTTTCACTGTAATAAAATCATGTGAATGTATTTCACAATTCAAAAAAACAAGAAAAGGAACAAAAATGAAACTTGGCCAGAGTTATATAATTAGTGGCAAAACTCAGAAAGGAATCTGAGTCCCTGTGGAAATAGATGGTGTTTTTCATTGCTCAAGATAAATGCATAAAATTGATACTCTATCATGGAGCATCTGCTTTTGCAAACTAAGGCAATAAACAGCATCAGGGGGAAAGTGCTTCCTGTTGCTGTCCCCAAATCCTCTATCCTAGTGGCTACAGAAGATGGGCAAAGGAGGTCATTTGTTGGTCTGAACCTGAGATTGGATGGATAGTGGGAGGAAGAGCCCAACAGCTCAGAACTATGACTAATAACATAGTGAAACTTCCTGGGTAGTGAAGTGCATTTGGGACTGAGAAACACCTGGAAAGCCAATAAGGGAATCATAGATTGAATGACAGGAAAATGTCCTAGTGTGTCCTCTCCTTTCCTGCAGTGTGGATCTTTTTCCAGAGGCATTTGAAGGCCCACTGCAGCAATGAGAATGACAGACAGGTCTAAGTCAATATCTACAAACTTTGCCAGTTATGGAAGAGACAACTCAGAAGTTTGTAGTTTTCCAACTAGATAGAAGACACCAGGACCTTGCAAACTACCAAAATTTTTAGAGAACTAGCATTTTAGCTAATCCAAAAGCAGAACTTCTAAACACAAGGGTTTCCCCATCTACTGGGGTCTCTTCTTGAGGAAGTGGTTTAATTTTTCTTTATTATTATTTCATTTCACTTTTAAGAAAATACAAATCTTTGCACTTGGACAACTTCTCAAACCAAATTGGAAAACATTATAAGAAAGTTGTTTACAAACAGTACGAAGATGAGACCTTCACCAAACGCATAGAGAATTCCAATACCAAAGAAGAAGGAATTTTGGGTCCTATTATCAGAGCCCAGGTCAGAGATACACTCAAAGTAAGTAACATAAAGAACCATGGAAGAAATGAAATGGCAAAAGACAGATCATGGAATACTTAATTATTTATATTTAAAAGAAAAAGGTGCTCATATGATTTTAAATGCAAACAGTTTTTAATTTTAAAATGATTATTAAAGTTAATGCTTGCATTTATTTATAATCTACTCAATAATACAAAGGGTGTGGGATACTTTATCAAATTATAAATGAACAAAGAGTCCATGTAGTTGGGACTCATGTAATATGAGAGCAAAGAAAACAAAGCCACAAATAAGTAAAACAAAATCCATACCATATGATCCTAAGAGACCACATGCAAATTTTGTCCTAAACTATATAATAGCAACTAAAAAAGGAAATATGTCAGAGTAAGATTTACACAACCATAAAAGAACCACAGTTTTCTGTGGCGAGACTTAAGGAATTTATTCCACAGGTCCTTCAAATGAGGGGGCTGTGGATGTAGTAGATGGTATCATTCACAAAATTCCCCAAACTGTTGTATAAAATGCTATGTGGCTCTTTACAGTAATGTATCTCATTTTTTGTCACTTTTAGTGAATATAATGGAATAAAACCAATTCTTTAATGTGATCTAGGTATGTAGATCTCTAATGATTGGTCTATGAAAAATGTAAATTTAGATATGAATTAAGAGCTTGGAGTTTTCATCAGACTATTTTGAAATATTATGTCACATCCCTGTGATGGATAAGAACTGGGCAACAAGAAATTAAAGGTTATAGTCTTTGGCAAGATCCAAACATGCAGATAATCCACGGTTTAAGGATGATTTAAAGGCTTTGGTAATGAGGCAAACAGAAGATAAGATTAAGATTCCTACTGGAAGGTTAAAAGGCCTACCCAGAGCTCCTTCGTGTAAGCTGTTCATTCCAAAACAGCAAAAGGACAAAAGCATTCCTCCTGCCTCTCCCGCTTTAGGTGACCTTCTCTCCTTTTAGGTGCTCTAGTAAGTATCAACAGGCCTCAGAGGAATTCAGGTCTGGCTATTTGTGCCCTGCAGGAAGATGGCTTTACCAACAGTGATCCTAGGAGATCTGGCAGAAAGGGACCAGGACCTAGAGATGAGAAGGACCAGGTTTGAAATGAGATATGGTCCAAACCTTATTTGCAAGCTGGGGACCAGCTTGCAGAGGGTGATATGCTAGAAGGAGAAATGTAATCTCTCCCAGCCTGTCCTCTAAGGTCAGGCTTCTCTGTCTTCCACTTTAATATGTGAGTGAACTTCTCCAAGTCTCCTGCCAGGTTTTGGGAGAAGTTGTTACTCAGATAAATAGAACTGATTTTCATGTGTGTGTGTGTGTGTGTGTGCGCGCGCACATGCACGTGCGCACATGTGTGTGTTTACACATGTGTGCACCTGGGCAGTTTCTCTAACCAGATTGGAAAATATTATAGGAAAATTATTTACAAACAGTACCAAGATGAGACCTTCAGCAAAGGCACAGAGAATTCCAATTTCAAGAAGAAGGATTTTAGGGCCCTATTATCAGAGCCCCCTGACACACACACTAAATGCAACACTAATGTCCTAAATCAGTTCTCATGAATGATCTTAAACACTAAAGTAATAAATCTAACTTTGTAGATTGTGTTCAAAAATATGGCCAGCCGAGCCTACAGCATTTACCCTCATGGAGTGACCTTCTCTCCTTATGAAGATGAAGACAACTCTTCCTATTCCTCAGGTTGGAATCTTTCACTTTTACTGAAAGCATTAGTGACTTCTGAGAGGCTTCCATATTTTTCTGTTGCCTTTCGTGCCCTGTGGTTAATTAGTGCAATTAGTTCTATACCTCAAACTACAACCTCACCCTTCTCATTTCAGGCATTTTGCCCATTAGTGATAACACAGTATGGTAACCATTATTAGTGTCATGGCGGCCCCTAGTGGAGCAATACTGCAGGGCTACATGTTAGGATACAAGTTGTTTCATACAATAGTAAAAAGAATATTCCTTTCCTGATATTAATTGGTTCTGATGAGAGCCAAAATATTTACTTTTATTCATTATAATGAAATAATTTTCCAAATGCAAACAACACTGAGTACACTTCCTTTCAGGCAGTCACACCATGATCAGAGCAGTTCAACCAGGGGAAATCTATACTTACAAGTGGAACATCCTGGAGTTCGACGAGCCCACCGAAAATGACGCCCAGTGCTTAACAAGACCTTACTACAGTGATGTGGACATCATAAGGGATATTGCCTCTGGGCTGATAGGGCTACTTCTAATTTGTAAAAGCAGATCCCTGGACAAGAGAGGCATACAGGTATTTTGTCTGTGAAGTAACCCCTCAAATTCTGGGAGTTTCTTCTGGCTGAAACAAATTACATATTCTTGCTAAATCATGGGTTTTTCCTTCAAAAGAACAGTAAATACCAGGCAATCTTCTTAGCATGAGTGTGATGACATTTACATTTTGGTCAATTTTTTTTTTCATTTCTGTTTCATGTGGACTCACTGCAAACATCAAGTCTACCCTGTGATATCATACTTTGTCTTAGTTTCAAACCCATATCCGTTGGAGAGAAGGTCACTTAACTTCTAATTTTTTCATTTATCAAATGGGCAAATACCCCTCCTAAAAATTGTTCAGAGTCCCAGGGCCTCGGTGATATACTGCCTGGTAAAGCAGAGAGCTTTGTACCCACCTTTGGCACTTCTAGAAACCCACAACAGAGACAGGAGAGACAACCCTGAAAGCAGGTGCACTGGGGCATGCCATTTCTAGTGCAGCTGCACCAGATAATCTTCTTTCCCTGGTGAGACTACCTTACACTGAAGAATATGCTGAGAGTTGGACTCCCACAGTGTCTTCACTGAGGATTAACATTTCAGTGTGAGCCTGAAATTCCCCTTAAATGCAATCCCAAGGCATACGGAATAAATAGACTCCTGGGAAAATCAGAAGCAGGCACTCGGAAGACCCCGACATGTTGAGCAGATGGGAAGCAGGTAGGGAGAGGCATAAGACTCTCCTTCTATCTTAGCCTTTGCAAGTATTTGGGACACATCAATTACCCACAGGAAAGGCACTCAGATAAACAGACCTGCAGCTGGATGGTGAGGTGGGATTCTTCCTCTGGGATATTTTAGTATCTGAATTTCTGAAAGCACTGTTTTGCTCTTGCATACTAGCTTCAGTTCTGACAAATGCTTGGTACACGGTGGGCTTTCACTGCCTTGACCTGAGCAGCCCTGGGAAAGTGCCCTCTATTGTCTGAAGAACATGGTGCTGTACATAATCAGCAGGGACTTTCCTTTCTGAACCAGACCTTTCACCTTGCAGAAAGCAGCAGACATTGAGCAGAAGGCTGTGTTTGCTGTGTTTGATGAGAACAAGAGCTGGTACATTGAGGACAACATCAACAAGTTTTGTGAAAATCCCGATGAAGTAAAACGCGATGACCCCAAGTTTTATCAATCGAACATCATGAGCAGTAAGTCAGAGCACCGTTTTGTCCATCAGGGTTTTGTTTTGTGCCAGGGACTGAACCCAGGGGCACTTAACCACTGAACCACAACCCCAGCCCTTTTTATTTTTAAATTTTGAGACAAGGTCTAAGTTGTTTAGGTGTTGCTTAGTTGCCGAGGCTTGCTTCAATCTTGCAATTCTCCTGCCTCAGCCTCCTGAGTCACTGGGATTACAGGTGTGTACCACTTCACCTGGCCTGTCCATCAGTTTTTTAATCCTGTGGTTGAAGTATGCCTGACTAGAGGCAGAGACATGGGTGAATGTATTCACTGAAAAGCAGTTCTCTTATCCTCACTTCCAATTCAAGGACTTGGTGACTAAAACCTGGGGTGATGTTACTGCAGCCAAAGCTTGTTGAGTTTTAAGCAAGAAGGCAAAGGCTAGTCATTCTTAGGCTCATCTTGGTCTCCTGCTCTGCATTCTGCATGTGGGTATATTTGTGGGGGAGGGGGGCGGGGAGAGAATATGCATGCTCTGGGCAGTGAGAAAGGGAGCAGGGAAGGTGTTACAGGCCCTGCTCAGTGTTATCTGGGGAGTTCAGACTTGCACAGGGTGAATATTCCTAATTTAAGGCCAGGGTGGAAATAAGTAACCCAAAACTGGATTTTCAAGTCAAAGTAAAGCAAAATGAGTCTGGGGACAAAAGAGTCTGGGAAAGGTAAGGCATGAAGAGGTTTGAAGTAAGCAGTAAGAAGTTCAGAACAGAAGGAATTGCTGAGATGGGGTTCTGCCATTTGCTGCAGTTCCATGGTCCACCGAAGTAGGGAGTCTGAGACAATTTCACTGAGGCAGCTGGAGGCAGACTTCTCAGCAAAAGCCTGGGTCGCTCTGCTCCTGGGTGCCTCAGTCAACAGTCAGCTGATTCTCATTCCTGTGAGGATGAGTTCTCCAGATGACTGACAATTGGGGTTTATCAGAACTGACAAATTATTCCTGGTGGAGTTATTCTCAATGTTCTTTGCATAATTTCGTTTCAGCAGGGAATCTGCCACAGTGCTAGACCAGTGCTATCCAATAGAAATTACATTTCTTGTAGCCACATTAAAAAGGAAAGAAAAGCATCTTGGTGAGGCTCAACTTAATGAGACCCTATCTCAAAATTAAAAAAATATATATATATAAAAAAGGTGCCAGGGATGGAGCTCAGTGGTTAAGCACCCCTGGGTTCAATCCCTGGTATAAAAAAGAAAAGAAAAGCAAAGAAAAGAAAGAAAATGAAATAGTTAATTTTAATAATGTGGTTTTTCAACCCACTATATTCTAGATATTATCATCTCAAAATATAATCAATATAAAAATTTAATAAGATTGACTTTTGCCTCTGAAAGCCAGCATATGTTTTAATGGATATAGAAAATTACCAGAAATCACTCATGTGAGCCAGATAGCAAACCCCCATCACTCACTGTTTCAAAATCTACTGACTAAGACCCTTATCAGAAAAATCACACTCTATTGAAATTTCCATTTTAACTAGAAAACTTGAACCTTGGCCCTCCTCCTCATTCCCTCTATATCTACCCCAGGCTGTAAGCAGCAGGAAAGTCCCAGACTCCACTAGGCCCACTGCCCAGGTTTCTCCCAAATAAACCTGTGTTACTGTTGAGCTGCTGCTCTCCTCTCTTTCCTTCATTCCCCTCTTTCCTTACATAATGGTGCCGAAACCCAGGACAGGAAGATGGAGCTGTTAAGCCCCCTCCTGTCTTCCTCCTTCCAATTCTGCCTTACTCTTCATGTATCCCTCCTCCTTCCTTACATGTTTCATTTTTACAGTGCATCTCAATCTACCACATTACAAGGGTTCAACAGCCACTGTAGCCAGTGGCTACCATATTGAACAGCATAGCTATAGCCCATCTAGAGAAGCATTTAAAACAGTGTACAAACAAGTCATATTATTTCAGTGACTGAACATGCATGTATTAAGGGCCCGCCTAAAATCTGACAAGTGCCAGACACTGTGCCAGTCCTACCCAGGGGGAGACCTGGGTAGATATTAGTTTTGTCCTCATGGAAACCAGATCTTTGATTTGATTACCACTACCACACTTAGTAGAAGAGGAAAGAAAGATATCAGATAAAGCAGTATCTCTTATAAAGGTAATGCAAATATATTAAGTCAGCACCTGAATGAAAAGTGTAACTTTACAAATTATATCAGATGGCAATAAAAATGACATAATATCTAAACAGGCTATTTTGAGGGAACATTCATTTTTACTCAATGACTAATATGTCAAAAAGATGAATTTATATATATATATGTAAATATATATTATATATATATATGTAAAAAATATATATATAAACTTCCATGTAGAATTATTCTGAACAATATTCTAAAATTATCTCAGAATATCTTTAAAAGCATAGAATATCTAATATACACTTGACAAATGAATGGATTCATCTTTGTCCTGGCACCACCACGTTAGCTAACTTAGAATAGGCTCCTTTGGGGAACCTGCACAGCATATGAAGGAAATAAAGGAAAAAGAGAGCAACTCACAGTAACACAGGTTTATTGGGGAGAAACTTGCTGAGGGGAGGACCAGTGGAGGCTGGGACCCTCCTTCCACTTACAGCCTGGGGTAGGTATAAGGAAAATTGGGGAAGAGATTAGGCCAGTGCTAGGGAGTTGCCAGAGAAGAGTCCTTTCTTATGACAATTGTAGAGTATTGTCTGGGGTTTAAGGACAGGTGGATCTGAAGTGATCATGAAGTGTCTCATTCTAAGATGGAGGAAATGTTTCAAAAGGGCATTGCCTAAGTCAAGTTCTACCTAACATTCCTGCCTTTTTCTTTCTATTTGATAAGAAAGGGATAGAAGGGAGAAGGGGATGATGCTATCTCTTAACTGCTTCCTGCTGAGAAGGGGTATTGACTGAAGATTCTTGTAGGCATTGGTATTAAGCAGTTCTAATAGAGCTCAGCAGGAGGATGTTTTAGACCTTCTGATCAGAAATGGTTATGGTGGTGATGGTCTTCTGTACAAAGGAGGTGAAGGGAGGGTCCAACAGCAAGGCCAACAATTATACAAAAGACTGGGAAAAGGAAAGGAGCTAGCCAGGAAAACATAGCTGGGGAGAAGACCATCCATATTCCATCAGGAGGAATACTGATCAAAAGGAGGAGTGATATGAGAAAGGCCAGGGTGCAAGTTCCTGTCCAGTTAGTGGTTAAACAAATATAAGTGTTATTTCCACATAGGAAGAAGATTCCCTTGCTATAGTCAAGGCAGCCAGACAGGTGGTAGGAGATGACCTGCTTTAGTTGGGAGACCACTGCAGCCCTGTGCCCAACCATGGTAAAGTGCCCAGCCCTGGTAAAAAGTAAAAGTAGTAGCCACATGTGCAGCTCTGAGGGGGCTGGATATTTGAAGGGTGGGGTTTTTCAATTAAAATTTCACATGTTTAGAGGTTTATGAATACCAGTCTGGGTAGAGGGAGGAATCTGCAGTGGTTTAGATTGGGGTTAGGGTTTATATTTAATAGAGGCACACTGGCTAGTGGGCCTCTACCTTGGCAGAATAAGGACTGGGTTTTAGTGATGGGTAAACTCCAAAGGGCATGGGGAATGGGGGCTCTCAGGTTTATTTGTGGGTCCCATATGGGTAATGTGTTCAAAGGTGGGATAGGGGAGAGAAAAGAGGGAGGAAGGGAGCCCACCAGGGTGATCTCTCCTATGCATTGAATACAGAGGGGAGCCTGTGAGATAGGAGTAAATGAGTAAATAGATCCAGCAGGGGGCACTTGATGTGTTAGTGGAATTTACCAGCAGGTCAACAGAGGTGCAGACATATAATGAGGTATTAGGGCCAGACAAAAAGGAGGCAAAAAGAAAAGAAGGAAAACTGAATATATGAGAAGTCCCAATAAGTTCCTTGAAGCCATAGCTCATGTGTGAAGTTGAAATTTTAAATTGGGGTGTTAAGGGGGTTCTGGGAATGGATACCAAGTAAGGTCCTTCTTGATGGTAAGAATACTAAATTGGCAAAAGTTGGGATAGAGAAGAGAAGAGTGGTAAAGGGACACAGATTTATAGGGCAGAATCCTGGTCCTCTAGGTCTTCAGGTATTCAGGTCAAGTACATAGAGGTAGGGCCTGTGGAGGAGCAAGAATATTTTGTTGATCGAGGGTAGGGGCAACAGTGAATCGTCAGGGGTATCAGGTGGAGAAATTGACTTTCTAAGCTTGGAATGGTGTATCAGTGTGAAAATGATTTTGGTTTGGCTGCAGTGGGGGTTGCTAGGACTACCTGATATGGGCCTACCCATTTGGGTAGAGAGTTTGGAGAGTCTGTTCTCCACACCAGGTCTCTTTGCTGCAGGTTTAAGGGGGATTCAGAAGAGTCCGTAGGCTTAGGAAGGAATTATTCTGCATGTTGTCTGACTAGGTGTGGTGTCAGGTATGAGGCTGGCCAGGTATCAGGAATGGGAGGGGCTGAGGAGAGAGGAAAACTTTGGAGCATAAAAAAGGACAGCCATAGAAGGGTTCAGAAGGACTTAGACTGATGGGTTTTTGGGGGAGAATTCATAAATGGAGAAGAGCCATGGGAGAAGTTTGATCCAGGTAAGTTTGGTTTCAAGCATTACCTTGGTCAGGTGCAGTTTTAGGAGGGCTTCGCACGTTCCACCTTTCCTGAGGATAGGGGCTGTACAGGATGTGTGTAAGGGAAGAGGCGAATGAAGGAAATAGAAGAGCAGCGGCTGAACAGTAGCATGGGTTTATTCAGGAGAAACCTGGGGAGGGGGCCCAGTGGAGTCTGACACCCACCTCTCCCTTACAGCCTGGGGTAGACATGAAGTGAATGAGGGCAGGAGGGCCAACGTTCCAGTTTTCTGGTTAAAACAGGAGTTTCGGTACAGTGTATTTTTTTCTGATAAGGGCCCAGGGCCAATAGATTCTGATCAGGGCCCAAGTCAGTAGATTTTGAAACAGTGAATAAGGGGTTTGCTGTCTGGCTCACATGAGTGATTTCTGGTAATTTTCCATATCCATCAATGTGAAGCCTCCATGTGATGTGCAGATTGTCACAGACAAGTTTAGTAATCTTTGAAATGAAAGTTGGGCCATTGTCTGATTGGATAGAGGTGGGCAGGCTGAACCTGGGCATGATGTGATCAAGGAGGACAGAGGCTTCTATCTGAGCCTTTTCTGGGGTTGGAGGAAGGGCTTCTACCCATCCTGTAAAAGTGTCCACTAAGGTTTGGAGATATGTAGTATTCTTGATAGAGGGCATGTGAGTAAAGTTGATTTGCCAGTCTGGGCCTGGAAGGTGTCCCCGACCTTAGGGGGACATTTGGGCTCATAGGTGGCATGTTTGGGTGATTTGTTTGAGAGTGTTAGCCATTGTTGGGGAATGCATGCAAGGCTTGAGTAGGTGGAGAAGGGACAGGTATCCTGAGTAAAACTGGGAATGGAAAGTCGAGAGGATAGATTTCTCTTGGGACTGAAGGAGAACAATTTTTTGGTGATCTATTAAAAACCAACCATTTTTTGAGGGGAGTCCCAGGTTGGAATATTTTTGATTTTCAGAGGCAGAATAAGATGGAGTAAAGGAAGGGAAAATTGGGAGTATGGAGAGGTGTGGTGGGGACTCCTTTGGATGTTGGTGGCTGATGGGGGAGGGCCTGGTCAGCAGTCTGCTTAGCTCCTGCATCTGCTAGTCCATTGCCTTTTGCTATGCGGATAGTTGATCCTTGGTGTCCCCTGTGGTGTATGACTGCTACAGCCAGAGATAATTTTGCAGCCTCAAGTAGGTTGTGAATGACACGGCCGTTAATGATGAGTGTCCCTGGAGTGGCCAAATATATACCATTCTTGCCAGATCAGGGCATGGGAGTGAAGAATATGAAAGGCATACTTTTAGTGAGTGTATATGTTCCTTCTGTCACTGAGCCAGAATGAGCGCATCGGCTAAAGCTATTAATTCAGCTTGTTGGTAGATGGTTTGGGGAGGGAAGACCCCTAATTGTATGATCTGATCATTGGATGTTATGGCATATCTGCCTAGGGGTGAGGGTTTTTGAAAGCAGTTTCATCGACAAACCATGAAGGGCCATTGGGTAAGGAAGTGTCTAAAATGTGGCAAAAGGGAGAGGCTGTGACATCTAAAGGGTCAAGGCATGAGTGAGAGGAAAGGGGAGAGGTATGAGAGTGACTAGGTTAAAGGGTCTGCCACTTGGAAAGATATCAGTGGATTGTCTACAAAGATAACATGTATTTGCTGGAGTCTAGATGGGGACAGGGACAGGAAAGAGCGATGACTGTTTAATTCATTCAGGTTGTGAGAATAGAGGATAGTAATATGTTGGTATAGAGTTAATTTGTGTGCCTCTAAGGCTAAAAGGGCTGCAGCTCCAAGCACCTTTAGGCCAACCTTGAATTACTATGTCTAATTGTTTTGAAAGATAAGACACCACTCTGGGGGAATTTCCAAAGATTTGGCATAGGAGGCCCAAGGCTATGTTTTGGGTTGCTGTGACATAGAGAAAGAATGGCCGCTGTGGGTCTGGAAGGCCCAAAGCAGGGGCCTGCAAAAGGGCCGGTTTTAACTTTTGGAAGGGAGTACTGATGGGAAGAGAAGGGTGAAGGGGTTCAGGAAGGTCACTGTGGGAGGCAGAGTAGAGAGGCTTAGCAAGGAGACCAAAGTTAGGAACCCAGAGGTGGAAATAACCTGCCAGTCCCAGAAAGCAGAGAAAATCACAAAACAGTGAGGTCCTGAGTGAGTTGTTTATGCACAGTGGAAATAGCTCAGAACTGGGGAGTGAGAGCGAGTCCTAAATAGGTGACTTGGGTTTGAGCAACTTGAGCTTTCTGAGGAGAGACATGGTAGCCTAATTTGTTTAGAAAGTTTGAAAGGAGGGTGGTGTGTCTGATAGACAGGTCATGGGAGGGGAACTGAGAAGCAGGCCATCCATATGCTGTAGCAGGAGGCTGGGGAGAGATTAAGATTAGTTAGGTCATGAGATAAGGCCTGGCTGAACAAGTGGAAGCTGTCTCTAAAGCCCTAAGTAAGGACTGTCTAGGTCAGTTGAGTGGAGAAATGGGTATGGGGTCTGTCCAAGTGAAGGTAAATAGATTTTTTTGTTAAAGAGAGAGGGACAGTGAGAGTGAGAGAGAGAATCAATTTTTTTTTTAAAGTGAGAGGGACAGCGAGAGAGAGAGAGAGAAGGACAGAATCAATTTTATTTAGTTTTTCATGGACTTTTGTTGCTCACATACTTCGTTGTGTACATGGTGCTGGGGTTTGAACCCGCGTACTCGTGCATGCAAGGCAAGCACTGTAACCTCTGAGCCACCTCTCCAGCCCCGGTAAATAGATCTTGAGAAGAGGGATCTAATAGGATGGTGAAGAAGTAAATCGTCTTTGAGGTCTTGAACTGAGAAGTGAGTTGTAGTAGAGGGAATATGAGAGAGCAGGGTATAGGGGTTGGGGACTATGGGATGAATGGGAACAATAGCCTAATTAATGAGGTGGAGGTCTTGGACTAGTGGGAAAGTATTGTCAGGTTTCTTGACAGCTAATTTTGGGGTGTTATGAGGGGAGTAAGTGGGTCGAAGAACGTTAGCTTTGAGAAGGCGAGAAATGACGGTTTTAGGCCATGCCGACCTTGGTGACTGAGGGAATATTGGGATTGTTGAAGGGAGGGAGCAGGGTTTTGTAGGAGATTTTGACAAGAGTATGGTGAGTAGCTACGGTAGGCTTGGAGGTGTCCCATAGAGTGGCTGACGCTTCAGGGAGGAGCACTGACAGGGATGTTAGAGGGGAAGGAAAAGCATCTCAGTAGCATAAGAGGATAAATGAGGCAGGAATTTGGAGTGTTATGTTTATTTTCATTGGAAATTAAATGAATGGAAGCCTTGAATTTGGTTGGGATGTCCCTGCTGAGGACAGGAATTGGGCATTGGGGTATGACTGGGAAGGAATGAGAGAATGGAGTGTCAAAGGACCTATTTGTTTAGGCACGCTGGGTTTTCCATCAATGTCAATAACAGAGATGGCGAAATCTTGCAGGGGGCCAGAAAATTCTGGTAGCATTGAAGGACTTGCCCCTGTGTCCAATAGGAGTGAGAGAGGCTTATCAGATACTGACAGCAGTACCCTGGGCTCAGATTGAGTGATGGTGAGAGCAGTGAGTCTAGGGAGGAGTCATTCTTCTGTGATGAGCTGTCTGTTGCCAGGTTGAGGATGTTTGCCAATCTGGGCTTGTGTTCATGGACTTACTGGAATTGGATGCAATCGAATGGGACGGAGAATCTCATTGAGCAAAGTCCAATTTCGAGTGTCCCCTTTTATGGCAGATAGGGCATGGCCTAGTTGGAGGCTCAGGGTTAGGGCAGGTGCTTGCCCAGTGCCCCTGCTGGTCACACTTGAAACTGGCACCTGGAGTCATGGAATCCGATGCAGAGAACTTAGTTTGTGAGATCCGTGGGGCTCTTGTCTGAGTGCAGCTGTCAGCACTTGGTATTTAGCCTGATAATTTGAGTTTTTTTTTTTTAATTCCTCCTCCCTATTGTTGTAGACCTTAAAGGCCAGTTTTACAAGTTTGCCCTGAGGGGTCTGTGGTTCATCCTCCAATTTTTGGAGCTTTTTTCTGAGATCTGGGGCAGATTGGGAGATGAAATGCAAGTGAAGGCAAAGTCTGCTATCATCTGAGTCAGGGTTAAGGTTAATGTATTTAATCATGGCCTCTGAGAAGCAGGAGAGAAAGAGAACAGGGTTTTTGTCACTGCCTTGGGTGATTTCTTTAATTTTTACACAGTTGACTGCCTTTAAGCCAGCCTTTTCCATTCCTGCCAAGATGCAGGTGATACAGTGACCTACCTTGACCCTATCAGAATTGATTTGATAATTCCAGTTAGGGTCATTGCAGGGAATTTCTGTGGTGCCGATGGGGTTATTGGCAGGGTTTTGGCAGTGGAGGGCATCTGCATAGGCCTTAGCTGCCAAAAAGATGTGATCCTTATCCTCAGGGGAGAGGCAGGAGGAAAGAATGACCTGAACGTTATGCCAGATGAGGTTATAGGACCGAGTAATGTGGAAGAATTAATTTTGAAAGGTAGTGGGATCTGAGGCAAAAGAGCCTCAATGATTTTCTATCTGGGAGAGGTTGCTTAGGGAAAATGGGACATGGACACATATAATACCTTCTGCTCCTGCTACCTCATGGAAAGGAAGCACCTTAGAGGGAGCAGATGGTTCTGTTGGGGGAAGCCCCCAGGAGAAGGTATGGGCTGGGGAAGGTTTGTTGGGGGTGAGTGAGGATTGCCATAAGGAGAAGGTTGGTTGTCAGGCTGAGGAGGAGGTTCATCAGTGGGGTCAAAATCAGAGGCTGAGGGAACAGAGGGAGAGAAGGTATGGATAATTGGAGGAGGTGTTTAATTGAGGAGAAGAATGTGAAAAGTTGAGCAGCTGGGGCAGAGAGAAGACTTAGAGAAGAGGAACCAGAAGGCCTGAACATAAGGGAATTCAAACCATTTACCATAGAGATGGAGAAAGTTTTCAAGATTTTTGAGAATTTGTGAGTCAAATGTGCCATTTTCAGGCCAGTGACTAGGGCCAAGCAGTATTAGAAAAGAATACTAGTCTTTTAGATTTGACTGTGTCTTGGAGACACAGTGTGTGATTAAGAAGGTAACCCAAGGGGGTATCTCATGGAGGCTTTGATGAGCCTTGGCCCATGTCGGATAAAATGGATTGAGGAGTGCCCTCAGGGACTCTGGTGGAGAGAAAGAACAAAATCAAGGGTCATCCCCACAAGAGTTTGGTTTCTCTGGGATCATTCCTGAACCAACCAAGGGAATGACTGCAATCTTGGGTGTCCCCAAACAAAGTGAGTCATTAACTACCCAGCAGTGGTTGGGGATTTCTCTCACCTAGTGCTAGGGTTTTTGCAGAACAGTATCCTCAGGGGAACAGTATCCCCAGAGAGGGAAACCATGGCAGAGATTCCTAATGAATCCAGGAGAGTCAGAAGGAGTCACTCACGCAATAAGTGATGGACATGATGGATGTGATGTCCAGCAATGTGAATGGTCCTTGGTAGAGCTGCTGGAGAGAGAACTGTTAGAAAGAGAGACAGGGTTGAGGTCAAGGGAAGGCCTGGAGAGGCCATCCTTGGTGGGAACCACAGAGCACAGGTCCCGGGTTTTGGCACCAAAATGTAAGGAATGAAGGAAATAATGGAAAAAGAGAGTAACTCATAGTAACACAGATTTATTGAGGAGAAACCTGTGGAAGGAAGGCCCAGTGGATGCTGGAACCCCCTTCCACCTAGAGCCTGGGGTGATATAGGGAGGGTAGGGGAGGAGGGGATAAGAAGAGTTCTTTCTTATGATGATGAGCATGTTTAGGATTCTTTTGCACGACTGTATTGTCAGGGGTATATGGACAAGTGGGTCAGAAGTGACCCTAAGGTGACTGATTCTAAGATGGAGGAAATGTTTCAAAATGGCCTTGCCTAAGTCAGGTTCTGCCTAACAGTGGGAAAGCTCATCTTGAATGACTACTGCTTTGACACAACCAGATGAATGCCAGACACATGCTTAGGGCAAGTTAGATGCCCGCCCTTTGGAGTTCTAACAGTCTTTGCTCTTCCAGCGATCAACGGCTACGTGCCCGAGAGCATACCTACTCTAGGATTCTGCTTCGATGACACAGTCCAGTGGCACTTCTGCAGTGTGGGGACCCAGGATGATATTCTGACTGTTCATTTCACTGGTCACTCATTCATCTATGGAAAGAGGCATGAAGACACCTTGACCCTCTTCCCCATGCGCGGAGAATCTGTGACTGTCACAATGGATAATGTTGGTGAGTGAGAGCGTGGACACAGGGAGAGAAAGCTGATCTTGAATCGTTGGTCTGTAGAGCTCTGCTGCAGCTTCTTGGTGACCAGCACTGGTGGGTTCATCTCCCCAACCCCTGCAGGCTGGTCTTCCACTGCTTGCATGATTTTTGTTTGGGAAATTAATGACTTAAATAGGTCCAGTCCTTTCACGTGGGTTCCATTGATAAATCTCTCGCCAAGTGGGAAGTAAAGACACAGCAGCAGAAGGATACAGCATGATCTTGAGGAGGAAGCACAGATATTTCAGCCTCAGCCTCTTTTGATCAAAATGTCCTTTTCAACATTTTAAGACTGCCATGCCACCCAGGGTAGTGCCTTCAAGGCTGCCTCAGGACAGCTTTGGTATGTTAGACCTGAGTTCCAATCCTGTTAGACCTGAGTTCCAATCCTGCTGTGTTGTGCCAGCTCTTATAACCTTGATAAGTTACTTGGCCTCACAAGGCTCAAATTATTCATCTGAAAGACAGTATAATAGCACCTTTCAAAGTTGCTTCAGCCATTGGTTGTAGTGTGCACCAAGCACCTAGCACTCAGTAAGATGTGACTATTGGAGACATTCAGATCTTTAGTATGTCAGCAATTCATATCATTTCAGAGATTCAAATTTACCCTGGTCCCATCCCAATAATTTCTTAGAAATGCCTAAATATGTCTTATTTGTTGGAGTGGACCTCATCATCATCCCCCTAACTCCAACTCTCAAATAAGATGTAGAGCTAATCAGATGTTAATGATATTCAAAGTCCATTTTATTCTTAACATATTCTAAAACAGCAACTCTAGAAGTGTCTTGCTGAAAGAGCTTTTTTTCCCCTCCCTAACCTTCACTGACCAATACTGTTGGTTTATATCCTGTTAAAAGAGGTAAGTATACTTATGTGCTTGGATGCCACAGCAATGTTAAATTTCTTTACCTTTTTTCCCCTAAATACCTTACTCTCAGTTTCTTTCCTTGTGTCGTTGTGGCCAGTAATCCAGTCCACAGATTGGCAGTGGTCCATGGACCACACTCAGGCATCCCCAGCTAAAGTTCACTGGAAAGAGCTTGCCACAACAAATTCTGGTGTTTTGGTATCTTTTCCTGAACCTTCAGCCTTCTCTTCTGTCTCTTTTCTGAAGGAACATGGATGTTAACCACCATGAATTCTAGTCCAAGAAGCAAAAACCTCAAGCTGAGATTCAGGGATGTTAAATGTATCCGGGATGATGATGATGATGATTCCTATGAGATCTATGAGCCTCTAGCATCTCCAGACATTGGAACACGGAAAATGCGTGATTCTTCAGAAAATGAACAAGAAGAGGACGACCCTAACTATGATTACCAAGATACACTGGCTTTGTCATTAGGAATCAGGTCATTCAGAAACTCATCATTGCGTAGGGAAGAAGATGAGTACAACCTTACTGCCCTCGCACTGGAGAACAGCTCTGAGTTAATTTTCCCCAATAGAGATACAGCTGTTGACTCAAATTCTTCTTCCCTAAGTAACATTAGTAGGATCATGGTCAATAACCTCACAGAATCTCAGAAAATCCTTCCTTATCTAGGAACCACCAGAGTTGGTCTCCCACTGGGACACCTCGTTGGCTCAGATGACAGCACTTCCATTGCAGAGCATTCCAGCCCATATTCCGAAGACCACCTAGAAGATCCTCTGCAGTCAGACGTCGCAGGTATAAGCCTACTTCCACATGGGGCAAAAGGACTGAGAAGTCAGGAGCATGCTAAACACAGAGTATCCAAGACAGAGAGAAACCAAGTAGCAAAGCACAGGTTCTCCTGGATGAAATTACTGGCCCACAAAACTGGGAGGCGCATAAGCCATAGCAGTACTTCTTCCAGAAGGAGGCCCTGGGAGGACATTCCTAGTGAGCCGGTACTCTTAAAACAAAAGAATCCATCTAGGAATTTGAATGGAAAATGGCATTTGGTTTCTGAGAAAGGTAGCTATGAAATAATCCAAGACACTGATGAAGAAGTAGCTGTTAGTAAGCTGCCAAACAGTCCCCAGAATGTCACAAGGACTTGGGGGGGAAGCATCCCTCCTACCAACAAGCCTGACAAGCAAAGTGGTCACCCAAAGTTTCCTGGAGTAAGACACAAATCCCTACAAATAAGACAGGATGGAGGAAACAGTGGGCTGAAGAAAAGACCAATTTTCATCAGAACACGAAAAAAGAAAAAGGAAGAGAAGCTTGCATACCATGGTCCTCTGTCTCCAAGAGGATTTAATCCTCTAAGAGGAGAGGCCTATACCACATTTTCAGAAAGGAGATTTAATCATTCACTGAAGTCCAATGAAACATCTCTTCCTGCAGATCTCAATCAGGCGGCCACATCTGTCAATCTTGGCTGGACAGTCTCACTTCCTGACCATAATCAGAAGCACCCAAACAACAATAGCCAGACAAGCTACCATCCAGCTTTTCCTGAGACAGTGCCCCCAGAAGAGCACTACCACACACTTCCTATCCAAGACCCTGATGGAAAGAACTCTACTGCAGACCCCAGTCACAGGTTGTCTCCTCCAGAGCTCAGTCAGATACTCAACTATGATGACAGGGGGCCCATGTTCCCTTCACTGGAGCATGAGGGCTGGCCAACAACTATCTCTCCAGACCCCAGTTACCCAGTCCTCTCTTTGCACCAAAGTCAGATGACCCCCTTCCCAGACCTTAGACAGACAGTACCATCCCCAGACCTCAGTCAGAAGACCCTCTTTCCAGACCTCGGTCAGATGACCCTCCCTCCAGAACTTAGTC
The DNA here is from genome assembly GCA_004027875.1 of Aplodontia rufa. Lineage (NCBI taxonomy): Eukaryota > Metazoa > Chordata > Mammalia > Rodentia > Aplodontiidae > Aplodontia > Aplodontia rufa. The sequence goes on along the minus strand of PVKS010005134.1, from coordinate 272 downwards.
AGACACACCTGTCCCCAGAAGGGGGTCACGTGACCCTCCCTCCAGAGCTTGGTCAGACACACCTGTCCCCAGGTGGGGGTCACGTGACCCTCCCTCCAGAGCTTGGTCAGACACACCTGTCCCCAGATGGGGGTCACGTGACCCTCCCTCCAGAGCTTGGTCAGACACACCTGTCCCCAGATGGGGGTCACGTGACCCTCCCTCCAGAGCTTGGTCAGACACACCTGTCCCCAGATGGGGGTCACGTGACCCTCCCTCCAGAGCTTGGTCAG